>JAHPZR010013120.1:0-10000 GCA_019787425.1 Platygyra sinensis
GCCTAGAATTACTTACGTACCTTTTTTGTTTTTTATTCATTATATTTAAATAAATAAAATTAATTTAAAAAAAAATAAATAAAAATTAAAAAAAAAAGATCATCGCATTCCTGGGTAGTTCAGACTTCTTCTTTGGCTTGTCACGGTTCCTCTCCACCTGGATCAACCTTTCAGTGAGTCTTCAGTTTATCTTGTGTTCGATTTGGAAGCCGGCAATTCAAATTTCTGGACTCATATTGCAGTGATTTGTAACTGATCTTGACAGGCTGCCACTACAGCGTTAAATCGTAAAATTCCCACCATCATGGACGGCAAAGCCGGAAACTGTAGACTTCAATCGTGTGATTCTGATTAAGAGAAAACTTAGCGTTTATGCTCGAATCTGAAGTTTTCAAAAAGAAGACTGGGAACGAAAGTACATCGATACTGAAGTACCGGAAGATAACTGTTAGAGTTTTTTAATTGAATTTAGTCGTGTTATTTAAGGTAGTTGTACGTAGTTTGCTTAACTGTCAATCTGATAGACTGAATTCCCAGTTAAATATGATGTACCTTAACAAGAAGAACTAGAATGACTTGATTTATGAGGACATATTGAATTTCAAACTATAACTGACAAATATTTCTCAAGGGCATTTTAAAAAAACCATAATAATGTACTGTCACTGTTGTTTTTCTCTCTTTTAGGCGAAGCCGTTGGGATATGTCGTTACCCATATCACGATTATATTGACATTGGGTACAAATATTCTGGTAGAATTTTCTCCCCGGATTATCCCGTGCCTTATCCAGATGATGCATTGTGCGTCTGGAGATTCAAAGTTCCTTACGGTGAACAAATAAAGATAAAGCTTGTAGATTTTGAACTTAGAGGAAGTTCCATGAATGCTGTTGGACCATGTCGGAATAGATTACAGTTCGCGGCCAGCCAAACAAAACGCTTATTGTGGCAACCAGACAGCCTTTGATGTATATTCCAGTAGTCTGTTTGAAATGTATGTTAGTTTTCTTGCCATCCCGGTTTTTGTACGAGAAAAAAGAGGTTTCAAAGCACGTTTTGAAGCTGTCGCCGATTTTCCTGACTTGACACCTGACACAGGTATTTGCACTGTCTTAATACGTATTTAGTTTCTTTAATTATCCCTTAGTGTGTATAACTAGTAATAGTTATCACTAAAGCTGCCCCCGCTTTCTTTTATTTCTGCTGACTGAAAACAGTAATACTGAACGTTATTGTATGAACTAAAATTTTATATTTTTTTGTAAACTATGTCACTCATACTGTTCAAGTAACTTAGGCATCTTCTCATAAATATGAAACAAACCAATTGTCTTGATATACATTCCTTTTTAAAAAAATATAGTATATAACAATATCGAGGCTGAAATTTGCTAAATTTTTAGAATATTTTAAGAATAAAGCCGAGGCTGAGATTTCGAAAAGGATAGATATAATTTTGTGTGTTCACACCACAAGCTAATAAAACAGAGAATCGATGACTGGGATTGTTTTCGTTTACATTCAGTCCATAACAAAAATATCTGAGTAAAAGTCAGACAGTCAATGATTAGCGACTGTACACCAACACAGTGCGAATCGGCTGTTTGTTTCTCGGCCGAGATATTTCTCAGCGGTGTTGCAGTTTTATGATATTACAGTTTTAAGTGATTACACTCAATTGCCCTTGACATAGTTGAAAAAAATCGAGTACTTTCGTTTCCAACACGCTATTTCTCTGCGAAATACTTTTTTCAAAGCCAAAACGGCCAAGTGTTGTTTGACGTGACATATTGGCCCCGCTGACGGTGGAGCACTAACCTGCGATCAGGCGTCCCTTATATTTTTTGTCGCGGCGAGAAGGTACGCGTACCTTCCCGCAGCGACCAAAAAATGTAAGGGACGCCTGATCGCAGGTTAGTGGAGCACATGCACAATAATGTAACGCGATCCGGATCCAGATACCAAACACTTGTAATATTCTAAAACGGAAATGTCATAAGCTATAATGTAAGAATAATACAAGAATATTTTCATCCTAAAATTGGCAGAAAAATAAGAATATTCAGCCTGGGCCGGAAAAATAACATTGTTATGAAAGAAAAGAGGGTACGAGAAAACGTATCTCGAAAGCAGAACAGAAGTGAGATGTAAACAGAAGTATCGCTTTACAGTCGGCATATTTGTAAATTAGTCAAGCTTTTTGCCCTCAACGAAAACGCCGCAAAACATTCACATTTACATTTGGATCCCTGCCAGTCACCCAGTCGTCACTTGGGCTCTACGCCACATAAGATTACTCAGTAAAAATAAGCCATCCAAATAAACGAAATGCCAAAGGAATATTTCAAACTAGCTAACATTTGAGAGAGCCTAAAACATATCTTGCAATATCAAGAGAAAAAAACCGGCAAAAAACAGTGGTGTCAACTACACGCAAATTACACGCGGATCATCGAAAGCCACACAGACATATGGAATTCAGCACAAGATAGAGTCTAGAAAATTGTTGGAGCTCCAACTTGTTTCAGTTGGATCGAGTCTGTCGACCCCGTTGCTGATTTGTGTCTAACAAATCAAATTTTGTACCGAATAATTTTATTTAGTGCTGTTGAATGCTTTTGAATTCAAATAAATCACTGAGCTGCAAAATAATCACCCTGAAATGTTGCTCAAAGACGTGAATTCCTGGTTTGAAAGGCTGCTATAGCTAAAGATGGCGTAACGCCGCGCAACGCGACTCTCGTGGTTGCAAAACCTTGACACGCTGCTAGAAGATGGCAAAACACGAACTCGTGATTGAAATGCTGCTTGATAATAGCGAAATGCAAACTCGCGGTTGGAAACTTTAAAACACTGCTAGAAAGAACTCGAAATGCTGGTAGAAGACGACGAAACGCATCCTCTCGCTCGCAAGACCTTGAAGCACTGCTCGAAGACCTCGTGGTTGCAAAATGACATCTACCCGACAGCACCTTGCGCACTTGCTGAAATATTACCCGAGACGACCGTGCGCGCCTAGTTTGATCAAATCGAGATTTTTTCGCAGTACTACAATTTACATCTTTACATTTTTGAAATTCCTTATATGTATACACGCGGGGGCTTCTAGGGTGCCTCCTCGGGTTTTGGCCTCTGGGCCAAAACCCTGCGGGGGCAATTATCTCTGTGACAGCCATCTTTTCCGAACCAATGGTCTGAGATTTTTTAAATCGGGAATGCAAGTATTTTCGAGGAGGGCACGGTCACATCTGAACACGTTCAAAGATTTCTGAGAACGCTCTGAACATTTTTAAAGATGTTCATGATACACTGATTTTGCAGTTCCGGTCCTGGATTTGCTCCCCCAGAACAACACAAGCAAGTACCCCTCTAAGAGGGTCTGCATAGGGCTTCATTAGCCGGCTGCTGAGAGTTGGCTTAAATTTGAACTTCCACTGAGTTGAGAATCATTCCCTTTCTGAGATCTGCAAAATTGGTCAAAGCCTGCCTGGGGATCAAAATTTAACAATGATAGCCATGAGATCAGGGGAAGTCATTTACGTGAGCGATTCTCTTCTGTACTGAGTTGAAGTTTGCACATTTTTTGCCAGTGTGTGACATACGTATTTTGTCATGGCAATTTTAGTAACGTTTTTCTGTTAGTAGGTGTAATTTATACGCTTGAGATCAAACCTTGTCGTCTAGGCTGATTTCTGGCGTTTCGTTAAAGGTCGATGCCATCATTGGTAACCATGCTTTTCAGAATGGATATGATATATGCTTCACTTTAAGCCTGGACAACGTAGAACCTGGTTATAGTTTGTTGATGGAGTAAAACGCACTCACTAAATTGTTAATTAATACTGTTCATATTTACACTGGTTTGCGTGCGGTTAGCTGTTATTTGATGGTTGGGGCAACTCTATCATTAATATTTAAGAAAATCACCTTTAAGAGTGTGTCCATGAGAAAACCAGGGTGGAAGTGATACAGCTCAAATCACCGACATAGAATATGTGCATTGCAGCTTTCGACAGTCGATGCCACGGTTCAGTCATCTATTAATAATCTAGGGGTATATCAGTATCGCTACCAAACGTCCAGTCTCGAACTGAGCACGGAAATCTTGTATATATAATTCCTCCTTACTCAGCCAGATTACCTTTAACGATATTCTCTTGTACTTGTTTCCAGTTTTTGTTGAGGAGTTGTGTCTCCTAAGAAACACCAACAATCTAAACCTGAAGCTAAACAGTTCAAACGGAACTCTGCAAAGCCCAATGGAAGATTACTTTTCACTTCAGTGTGAATGGCTTATCACTATACCAGAGGGAAAAGTTGTGGATCTCAGCTTTGAGAGATTTCAACTTTTTCCCCCTACCAATGGAAGGAATGTGCTAGCAGTTCGCTAGAGGTTTTTGATGGAAGCGGGGACTCGTTGGGAATTTACTGTGATCTTGTTGTTCCAGAGCCCATGAAGTCAAGCAGTCGGTACATGCGAGTTCGTTTCATATCATCTGGATATGTTAGGCTCTACCCGGGCTTTCAGGCCACGTTCAGCGCTGTGGATAAACTGAGTGAGTTTAAATCTGTTTAAGAATAGGTATAATTAACATTGATTCTTTGAAATTGAGGAAATTGGTCACTGTGGCAGAACATTAACCGCTTTGAATTATTCAGAGAACAGTTTTTTTTTTCACTCCAAGAACTTGGCAAGCGGTTTGCGCAGTCGACTCAAAACCTTTCATTTTGAATTACATTCCATAGATTCCACACTTCTCGGTATGTGGCACAGGTACATCCGCTCTGATTGGTGGAAATTGACAAATGGCTCTGACGTCATGAACACGACCTCGCACAGATTATATCAGGAGAGAGAGGGAAAGTGGAGAGGGGTAGCGAAGAGGCCGCGAACGACCTCGGACGTCTGAGAATCAGGCTATTCCGGGTGTAGCCTCCTACGCAGACACTCTCTGGGCTCGTCATACAAAAAATAATGTCTGCGTCGGAAGCTATGCCGGGTGAAGAGCGAATTGGCGGTTAGGTTAAGTTTGCTTGCGTTGATAACATCTGTTAATGCTGAGGTCGACGTCTCCTGAAACTACTTGAAAGTCGAACGTCGCCGAAGTCTTTCTCTCCTTTGAAAACTTTCAGTCAAATTGTCATACTTTTTTAGCTATCTTTGTATTCTTTTGGTACAGCATCTTTCAGTATTCTCAGGATTTCCGATTCAGAAACCCTGGCAACACGCACGTTTATGCCGACCATTTTGAATTTTGCTTGAATCAATTATTCGAAAGTACATAGCGTAGGCACCCACGTAATAGTTCGGGTAGCTTTACTTACCTTTAAACGTAAGTACAGTCCTAATATATAGAGTTACCTTAACATGCTAATAAAAGCTAATCGCGAGTAAAATACAATGAAACTAACCACAATCAAAATAGGCACTCACGTAATGGTCCGGGTAGTTACCAAATATGGTAAGTAATGTCTACACCAAGTAGTTTACTCGATAAGAGGTGACCAATGCTTGTTAGCTAGAGAAAGCGAACCTATCAGATTACTTGAAACACTAAGATCTCCGAGTGTGTATATACAGAGACCATTTCTCATATGGCTGAACTAGTGGTCTACGTTGAAAAGGAGAATTCTGTTTGGTTCCCCTAGCGGATCTCAGTTAAATGTTCATAAGAACAAAGCTAAAAAAGTACTTTTCCCCACAACATAAAATGTCGGGTTTTGTTAAGTTATTCATCTTTTTTTGAAAACTGTTACGGTGCCAGTTACATTTCTTCCCGTCACCTCCCGAGTAAGTAAATATTTAGCTCTCGCACTTGTTTTGCGCGCACTACATCATCTGTAGGTGCATGTTTACAGCTGGATTTCAGTATCATTTTAGACAGATGGCAGCTAGGTTTTACGATATGTTCCTGGTTTTATTGCAGGTTCATTAAACTTGACTTGTTTAAAGTAGGAAGCTTTTGCTTTCATTTTAGTCATGTACTTGGTAGAGTATGTATATCCTTAGTCAATCAGATAAAATTGTGTTTTATTTAAAGCTATACACATCAGCAATAATTAAGAACAAACTGAGGTGAACGGTTTGCACGGTGATCCAGATAAATGAAGTACACCACAAAATCTCCCTCAACTTCAAAATCGTTTTAGAATGTTTAAAGCCAAAGCACTGGTTGTTTTGATGGTGTGTGCCATCGTGAATTCGATCTTTTTTTTTCTTTGCCTGGCTAGTTTGGAATGAACGGAATGAACGGAATGAACGGAATGAACGGAATGAACGGTTTATTTGCCACACAGTTATATACATATTACAAATTAGAGTAACAGTAAAAAAGTCGTTTAAATGTAAGTAAAGAGGAATGAATTTTACTATAGCAATAACTGTGGCGAGGAGACCCCAAGAAACCACCAGGCTTATAAGAGGGGCCCCCTCATATGCCTATCATTAATCTAAATAATCTTACGCAATGCTTGTGCGGCATAACTAACTCAGTTTTTTTTTAAAAAGAAACCCTAACATATTTTTCTTAAAGTTCAAATAGCTAGATGAATTAATAATTGATCCAGGAAGAGAGTTCCAGATTTTTGGACCTTGATAAAGAATTGTAAACTGTTTGATGTTAGTGCGACAAAAATGTGGCCGGTAATTGTTCGCTATTCTAGTACCGTAATTATGCACTTGGCGGCTTGTTTCAAATAAATTCAAAAACATTGAAGGCAATAACTGATTATGATAATAAAACATGAACTTAGAAATTTGAAATGAATTTATTTGAAAAATATCCATGATGCCTAGTTTCTAGTGTGTTCACTGGAGAACGACTCGAGCAGTTCTAAGCTTATGAGTGGTTGTTACGCCATGGACTGGCTTTCTGCTAACACAGCAGTACTCCAGCATAGCAAAATTTTTGCTAACTGGCGGGAAATTACTAGTTGCGTAAATGGCATGCGCGTCATTCGAGGCAGCGGATTTTTTCCCAGCAGGACCTTGGAGAGTACCGCGGTTAAATGTCGGAGGCTTTTGATAAGGTTAGTGTATACCGACATCAAAAGAAATGACCAATGTATGAAATATTTGCTGGGTATTTCCATTTTCGAGAATGGCAACATCTCTTACACTGTAAAATTAAAAGAGCTGATTTGGCCCAAAAAATGGGGCCGAAACGGATGAGTCCAGATTGGTACTGCTTAGAGGCCAATTCGACCTCACTGAAATGGGGCTGTTTCAGTACCTTTTTTAAGGGCTAAATCGACCCTTAAATTGGGACCAAATTAGACCATGTGAAGGGTCGGTATGGAAAACATGAGTGCCGTTTTGGAATTTACAGTGGCCAAAACAGCCCCGTCAAATTTTAGCCCTCTTGCAAATGACCCCTCAAAATAGAGCCAATTCAGCTCCATGTTGAGCCATTTCACAAGTTAAATGCCTTTTCCTATGTCTGCAAATTTCTTCCCTTATTGGCAAATAAAGAGACTAAAGTCAACTTGCAGCTTTCAAACACTCATTTATTTGGTTCTTGTACATACCTTTTTCAAACAGTGAAACAATCGAGGGGAATTATATACAGCTTTGAAGACTTTTGATATACATACATGAAAAAAAATGCAAAATTTTATAACAATGTATTTCCTGATGCAACATATTTTCCCCTCTTACACTCTTCAGTAAATCTTGATAACTGTGATGTTTCTATAGAGAAAAAGCATCAGTGGAAATTGGGCAGGAGGGAAACTTGTGACTGCAATCTCCTTTTAAATGACTTGGCAAATGTCTAAAATAACTTTTTAGACATTTGCTAAGACTCAAATTCGACATTAATTTTTTTAAGAACAGAAAAAAAGATCAAAATTGTACAAAAGCAAAAGAAAAGTTTCTGCTCATGTACATGTGGAAGCGTATTGTCCTTGAGCGCCAGATCAAGTATTCCTGCCTGTGGAATGTGACAAAGTAATGATCATACTTTGTTTCTTGCGTGGAATTTTCAAAACTAAATGTATTTTCTGTTCTTAAAAACTAAGCGTTCAGCACGAACTGACTCAGGCATTTGCCAGGTTGTTGAAAAAGGAGGAAACAGTGACAAGTGTCTGCCCCCACCCAATTTCAAGCAATGCCTGCTCTAGAAAAGTCAACATTGTCTTGCATTGGGTGTACAATACCAAGCAAACCCAGGACAGCATCTAATGTCTTCGGTTGTGGGAGCTGGCAAATTATGCTTCCCACTATGTACAGTAGGTCCATATCATATAAATCTCCAACAATTACAATTTGGGGCTGGACATAATTTTGAATTTCCATGTCAACATCTGCATCCCTCTGCAATAAGAGCAAATGAAATAATTTTAGAAATGATGCTAAAAATAATATGGCAAATTTTGCATAACCACACAATGGACACTCTCTATGGTCATCATTACACTTAAAAAAATTAATACATAGTACTGTACTATTTACAAGTATGATTACCTCAATCGCAAAATTTGGCAAAAAAAAAAATGGTTCATTGGTTTTTTCCTCTACAGTTTACAGTTACATGTGATATACTGTATACTGTTTACTGTAGGGCAAATGATTGCATAAGTAACACAATCATAACTGAAGTAAAACATGCATGTCCAGATACTGAAGAAGGGTTCTCCTTTCTGCCCGACAAGTAACTAATTTTGCCACATGTGAACGTAGACTTCATATCAGTCTACAATGTACATGTAATGGAACCAGAGAATTAACTCTGAAGTGTAAATTATAGTGCTACTTAAACCCATGAATAACCCACTGGGCGTTAGCCTTAGTAAAGGGAAACAGGGAACCACACGAGGCAAAGAAAAAATCTTTTGACCTCGGTGGGAATCGAACCCACGACCTCCGGAATAGATCTACCGTTACTCTGCCGACTGAGCTACAAGGTCGCACAGAGAAAGTCGGGGACGATTTTAGATGGTGAATCGCGGCGAAGAGAAAGTAAGGGTACATATGAATGTTGTGCCGCGTAGCACTGGGAACACAAATAATGGAACCAGAGAATTAACTCTGAAGTGTAAATTATAGTGCTACTTAAACCCATGAATAACCCACTGGGCGTTAGCCTTAGTAAAGGGAAACAGGGTACATGCACCCATTGGCAGACACCTACTGTAAATCCTACAGAGTGTATGTCATGGCTGTCCCATGGACAACTTCTTACATTGTACACAGTATTTATACACCTACTGTATTCCCTCGAATAATAGCTGGGGGTGATTATTTCTATTTTCACACCAAAAGGGGGCGATTACTTGAGGGAAGGCAATTATTCGAGGAAGGCAATTACTTCAAATATTTCTCACAGGTCATGCCCTAAATATTTTGTTTTATTACACTAAGCAATAAAAGAAAAAGTGAAATACATGAACATTACCATAGAAAAATTGTAAAAGAAACTGGTGCTTTTGTGACCATTCAGTTGTGAACAATTAAACGAAAGCTCGCTTATTATCCAAGATGTCAATTTTCAACCTGAGAGGGAGGGGACAAGAGAAAAAAAATGGCGAGGGTGGGGGCAAGGCTGTTGCCTAACAGGAGCCCAGCAGCCTGGGGCACCCAAAAAAGTTCTTTGTGCACCTAAATTTTTGCAGCAGCTCCCAAAACATTACCTGTTGGGCTCCTAACTTTTCGGCTTTTGCTCTTCTGGGCTCCTTGAAATACTTGTTTGGCAACAGTCTTGGGTGGGGGCAATTATTCGAGGGAGGCGATTAATCGCGGGATGGCTATCATTCGAGGAAATACATGTACAGTAATTCAACCAGAACAGTTCTCAATCAACCTTCAAAGAGTTAACACCTCTGTACAGGGGTTTAAATTAAAGGAGCTACGTCACAGCTAAACGGTTTGAAATATTTAGCCTAAATTTTCCAATTTTGTTGTTTGTAATCCGTGTCAATCTTCTCCATCCTTAAACAACCTTGTTTCTTTATGGTTTATTATTATCTGGAATATCTCTTTGATGTTTTTCCATCTTTGTA
>JAHPZR010013120.1:17500-42500 GCA_019787425.1 Platygyra sinensis
TAGTGTCAAAAAGCTGCCCAACCATTGGTGAACACGTTGTTATTGTTTTCGTAACATAATAGGTTACCATAGCAGCAGTATTACCTCTAAAAATACCCTTAATACAGCTTTAGGGGCTTATAATTCAAAAACGGCTCGGTGAATTTTTTTGTATTATCAACATGTGATAAGCGCAACAATAGCGCCTTATTGTGCTTATCAAATGTTGATAATATAACAAACAATTTCACCGTGCCGTTTTTGAATTATAACTTGAAGGCCCTAAAGCTGTAATTAAGGGTGTTTTTGGTTGCATGGTCTTACTGTTGCTATGGTAAACTATTGTGTTGTGGAAATAACAACCACGTGTACACCATGGTTGGGCAGTTTTTTGATACCATGATTGTAACATCAAGTTATAAAGAGTGGTTATAACGACCCACCAAAATCTAAGTGCTGCAAACTGTTTTGAGCCACCTTAAGCGTCGTTGATTTAACGCGTACATTTTGTAGCAATTATCGTTTTCAAATTTAAATGCACCTTCGACATGCCGTCATCAAAAGCCGTCATCAAAGGCGGGTAAATCTTTATGTAGATTTTAAAATTGTAAAACTGACGCTGTCATTTTAAGAGTCATGACGTACGGACGCTTCGGCAATGCTGCCTTCTTCAGGGTATAAGACTCAGGCCCGTAGGCTTCGGACGAACCCCCACTGCCTGGAAAGGTCCGTTCGGTGGCCTATTCACGAATAATTTGACCGGCTTTAAACATCTCTCGCATGTATAAAAAAATAACTGAAACCTTAGTTGTGAAAACGTGACACTAGTGATGATTGGTTTCAAACGCCACCTTCCCAAGTATGGTGATACTAGCTGATTGGAATCCAGAGAATCGCAATGAAGCTCAACAAATTCTGGCAAGCAAAACGTCCTTCGAGTTTATTGTCGTATTTATGACAACGTACCGGCATTTGGCTCTCCAGGCTGGAATCACTGTTAAGCTTCAGAGAGCAACTGTTGACATTGTGGAGGCCCATTGCATGATTACAGAAGTTACCGAAAGGAAAGGGAAGATTGTGGCACAAACTTTTCCCGTATTTACAATCAAATCGTTTCAATGGCTGAGAAGGTGGGTATTGCTGCCGAAATGCCCCGATTGACATCTAGGCAAAAGCATCGCTCCAATGCTGAGGCCCAAACTCCAAGAGAGTATTTCCAAAGAAACGTGGCAGTTCCTTTACTTGATCATATTATCATGTGTATCGAAGAGCAGATTCCGCCTTTGGCAAAAGTTGCCACATCACTACTTGGCCTTGTTCCAAGTGTTCTCTGTTTAAGAAATGTCAACCTCAATGCGGCTGTTAACACTTACACTGATGATCTCCCGTCCCCTGAGTTGTTCGAAATGGAACTTACGCGGTGGCATGGAGAAATCGATACTTAGCAATGAAACCGCAATTAAGGCCAGCTTCACCTGCTGTGGCAATCAAATATTGTGATACTACCCCCTTTCCAAATATTAGTATTGACTTCTCTAAATTGTCTGCGCAATTCCAGTCACATCGTGCGAATGCAAACGAAGCGCAAGCACATTGGGACGACTGAATAACTACATGTGTGCATCGATGGGAAGAGATCGCTTGTCCGGCCATCTTGCACTTTTGCACATTGACTTCACTACTCCTGTGGACTTGGACACTGTAGTAGACTGTTATGCTAGGCTACACCCCCGTCGACTTCAACTAGGAAATCTTTAGCAATAAGTTTAATTTTGTGTGACACTGTGAACATTAAAGGTCCGTTTTAAGCGAAAGGGAACCCGCCCAGGTAAAAGCCAGTCTACGGGCCTGAGACTGGAAAGTCGCAGCAGTGAATAAACTTGTGTAATAAATAGTTAAGACCCTTAAAATGAAACGTCGGTACGTTATACATGTAACTCTTCATGTGTGCGTGAAGTTGCATTTTGTTATCTTCAACTGTCTTCAAACAGTTTTCGATGTTCAGAAGTTTTAATTATTAGTGCGAGTTACTTTCAGTGAATTAAGCAGCAGTTGAAATTTGTCTGTTTCCGATAGTAGATTGTTGTACGTGGTGTAATTTATTCACTCCGGCTAGTGGGTTTGGTGAAGTAGTTTACATTATTGGGGTGGTATTTATTTATTCTCATTAAAAAGAGAAATAAAACTAGTTGCGTGGTACTTTTAGCGCCTGCGTGAAGTACACTTCGTTTAGTGTAGTTTTCGTCTTATTAGAGAGTTTAAGTATGACGTTTACGACAGACGGCAAACGGCAAAGGTCACCTCTGATTTGTAATCCTTAAATAAATTATACAAAAATAGAAAAGTGTCTCTTACTATTTACTGCAAAGACAAATATTTTGATTCTACTGTACAGCAGGGCCTATCTAATCGATATTTTCGATACTCGATTGAAATCGATCGTAATCGATCGTAATCGATACTAATTAATCGATTAATATCGGAAATCGATAGAAGTCGATCACTCGCGTCTTTGTGACTATCGATTTTGATCGATTTCTCTAATTAGCTATCGATTTTATCGATTTGTTCGACAAATATCGAAAAGTAAATGGACGAAGACAAGCACTCCGCACTGCGTAAGCCAACATGCGTGCCTCCCCATAAGCGCTGGAAAACTACCCTTCTAAATTCTTGGAGAACGGATGACAGTTTGCCAGTTTTTACAATTGTGACTCCGGATAGTTAGTGCGATTCTGACAATTCTAGAGTACAAGGGCGCGTAAAAGTTTTCCTTTGATTTGTTTGTTAGTTATCGTTATTCAATAATCGTAAGTACAGCAAAGATCGAGTACACAGTACACAGCACCATAGGACTGCTGGGCTGAAATCTGCTGAAATATTGCTTTAAACAGCTTTACAGCGGTAATCCTGGTGAAAAAAAAAACAAGTAGAGTCGCTACCACCGGAGAAAGTAACATCATCTTTATCAACAAAGCGGATTCGAAGGTAAGCTTGAAGGTAAGTGCTATGCAGTGTTATGATAAGATCAGATCGCGTGTTTGATTTTCGATTTCCACCGATGTGACAAAAAAATTGTGATTATCGATTTCAATCGATTAAATTGTCTAATCAATCGACAAATATCGAGTATTATCGAGTACTATCGATTAATTGATTACATTTTCGATGATCGATTTCGATCGATTAGATAGGCCCTGTGTACAGAGAGCTGAAGACAGACGGCAAAAGTTTCATTTTTGCCGTTTGCCGTTTGACGCAAATGTCATGCTTAACCTCTCTAAAGCCCCGGCCAAACGATCGCAACATGCCAACGCAACATGTCGCAACATTGTTGGGCGCAACATGCTGCGTACTTTTGGCCACCGTGGTGCGATACGTTGCAACATTTTGGGTGTTGTTGGCTCAAATTTGAAAATGGTCAAAATTGAGCTGACAGCACCCAACATGTCGCAACACGGTGGCCAAACGCACGCAACATGTTGCGCCCAACAATGTTGCGATATGTTGCGTTAGCATGTTGCGATCGTTTGGCCGCGGCTTAATATCCATATCCCGGAGATTATTATTCAACAAATTGTAACACTATCCAAATATGGTCATGATGCTCTCGATATCTGTCATCCGTAGGTAACAGATATCCGGCGGTATACATACGTAGCTTCGTACGTCGGAAGAAAAAGTGAAGTGAAAAAATGTCGACAGAAAGGTTTAAAAATGTTACGAGCTTGGAAATCAATTTTGTTATCAATTTGTTAAATACTAAAACAATTATCCTGCTCAATCACGCGGAATATCGTCTGATTTTAGCCGACTCGGCCTACGGCCTCGTCGGCTAAGTATCAGACGATATTCCGCGCGATTTCGCAGGATAATTGTTAATTATTCTACGAAATAATTTCTTCTTAAAAGTCGTCTTTTTTAAATCTGCTAATTCAGAGACTTCACATGCGGTTTATGTATATGTAATTAACATATGTTGGGTTCATGTACGTGTGTTCAAGCATAGCAACAGTGAAATGCGCGAAACATGGACCTAAATTTTTTTTATATAGTTGTGGAAAATGACCCGCCATGCATTTTTAAATTTTCAATATGTTCTTTCCGACTCTGAACAAGTTAGATACATTTCGTGACGAAGCCAATGTATATATTAAAATCCAATGTTCGTTTCTTGATGATTGTTTAAATTCTCCTTTCCTGCTTGTTTATTATTATGATCATAAACCGTGAATCAAAATATGTTGCAAAATCGAGTCCTTCGTTTTCGAGTCTGTCTTATTTCATATTAGTAGTGTTTAAGCGCGGGTATTAATAACCCTCTTGGAAACGCATAACGTTTATTATAATGTTTAGCCTCATCAAATTAGAGAGATTGAAATTCAAATGGCGTTAGCCAGCTACACGTGCCAGTCAATCTGTCATAACATTAGACTGTGACCTTTATTAAAATTTACATTGTTCCCTCACAACATGATTTTTCGGGAAGACTTAATTATTACACCGTTGTAATAAGTATAGTGTAGCCAAATAAAATTCACTTGTCGGCCTATTGGATAAGGTGACACAGTTGAGCCCGAAGAAAGGAAAAAGAAAAGAAAGATGAATCCCACTCTTTTCAAATCTTTTCTCATTGGAGCGCTAGCACTCCTGTCTAAGGTGCTAACAGCGAACACTTCAGCTAACAATAAAACTACTTCGTTGCCGGAGAAATGCCCGAAGACTCAGTGCCTAGTATGTATATACCTTATGCAGGTCTCTTCGATCGTCAAATTGCAGCTTTCAGTCCCTAGTTTGAAGTTTTTCGTAGGTTAAGTAAATGATGACTGAATTTCTACCACTAGATCAGTATAAAATTAAAATTGTTTAACTCGAAAATTATGATTTGCTTCCGGTCACTAACTTCATGTGTTTTTGAATTTGAATGTGTGGTCAGACCGAAGCCATCGCTTGTCTTTCTAAAGGAAGTACTGATGACCAGGGAAGTTCAGGTAAAAATAAAAAGCCTTATCACGGTTTTCGACACCATCAGTGTTGACGGGTAGGCAAAGCGGTCAGAAACTGATAAGTGTTTTCATGGGAATCCGATGGCAAATAACTTTTCCCGAAATTGAATTTTACACAATCTGTCAATTGCAACGCTCAAAGACAAAGTAGAAGATTGTAATGACCAAGTTTATGTAATGACACTAGGCAGAGGAGAAATATTCACCCAAATAAAACAAATCTTGTTCTTGGGGGGCGAACTTTTAAGAATTCAGGACGTTTAGCTTTTAATTCACTGCCAAGCGAAATCAAAGAGGCAAGTTCTCTAGCAATTTTTAAACGCCTTCTTAAAGGACATTTTATCTGATTTTTTTTTTCTTCCTGTAATTTTAGCTAATTTTACTTAACCTTGTGATTTTATTGTAAATGTGTATATGTAAGTCTTATTGAACCCAGGGCCCCTAAGGATACCAGCTTTGCAGCTGATTGGGCTACCCTGGTTAAATAAAGTTGTCTTGTCTTGTCTTGTCTTGTTTGGAGGATGCAGCTTAGCCAAAACACGCTCAGTTATTATTTTTTATTTTTAATCTTCCGTACATTTGTTTGCAAAATTTGGCTGGTTAGACGGATGTCTGGCGCGCTTCGCAAGTGTGGAAAATTAGTTGGTTCGCGGTTCGAACAGTTCGAAGTATGAAAAAATAGAGAAATTAACTGAGCGTCTTCTAGCCAAGCTACATCCTTCAAAATTGGTGAATCCAATCTTCTACGTAGTATTTTAACGTTTTAATTCTCAAATTGTGCGAGATGCAATTTTGGAAAAAGTTATCTTCCATCGGATTCCCAACAGAAACACTAATTTCTGACCGCTTTGCCTACCTGTCAAGATGGCGTCAAAAACCGTGATCAGGCCTATAGCGTTATGTCATGGCTCTGCTTGAGCGCTTGGATGAAACCGCGGGAAACTTCGATCCGTAGAGACTTGCAGAGCCCATGATTTCACCGTAAACGAAAACGAATCCATTCTTTCAGTAATATTGCTCGAACTTGAGACTTGCCCAGTCTGGAAGCCAAGTTTAACTGCAAAAGCTGAGCGCAGAGTAAGAAAAATATGTCTGTGGCACTGACTAAATTACGCTCTAACTGGGGCACATCCATTGTACGGCCAAAAAAGGTCCAAAATCCCGAAATCGGCATTTCGTGTACAGTCCCCAAGAAGTGGAAAAAAGATTCTGCGATAGCCTTATCAGAACAATTACATTTTTATTTAATAGCTAGGCGAACTTAGATACGTAATTAATCTACGGTTGGACCAATCATCGTGTGCTTATGTATTATTTTAGGTTCAAGCGACGGAAAACGGATTAAAGCATTGGAAGAAAAGGTCAGGTTTTAATGACTGCATATATTGTCATTATTGATACTTTGCTCAGGTCTCAGTATAAGACCGCACAGGCAGGAACCGTATTAAGTTATATTTTTACTAAGAAACTAACGCACAGAGTCGAACCAAATATTTTTAAAATGTGCATAAATTATTGAAAGGAATAAAGTTGTTTTTGTTGTTGTTAATAAAATAAAATGATTGACATAAGCTACTGTG
Organism: Platygyra sinensis; assembly: GCA_019787425.1. Taxonomy (NCBI): domain Eukaryota; kingdom Metazoa; phylum Cnidaria; class Anthozoa; order Scleractinia; family Merulinidae; genus Platygyra; species Platygyra sinensis. The sequence goes on from JAHPZR010013120.1 coordinate 24,066, forward strand.
GTTTTAACGTTTGAAGACACAAATGTGATTTGCGACCATTATGCGGATTAAAACTGTCGATCAGTCTGTACTTCCATTTACGCTCCTCGACTTTGGTTTATTCTTTGCTTCCAGTCAGAAAGTGATCGAGAATCGGCTTTGGGCGACATGATTCTTGGAAAAAACAAAAAAAAAAAGATTAATCAGTCAACCTAATGTACTGATATTTAGTTGCCTTTTCAGGTTGCCAAACTGAAAGCTGTACTCGACAAAGCAGGGAAACCTTCTGGTTTCGCTATCCTCGACAGCAATGGCCGCTTGTCTCAGAGCCTCCTTGTGGCGGGTTACGACAAATACTCATTGTACGACTTGGGCTGGCAGTCTCTTCACATGGCGGCCGCTGCTGCCTGCAGAGGAAGCACCAGTTCAGGGGGGAGTGGCTGCTGCTACAACGCCGTCCTTGTGCGTACACTGCTGATAAAGAGACTTGCTCTCAGCTTTGTGCCAAGACTCAGTTCAAAAATTGTGACGCAGAGGTTTCAATCCATGGAAAAACAGGAAAAGCCACTAAAAACGGAGAAGAGATCGGCGCGTTTTACAACTATCAATGCGGTCACTCGGCCAACGGAGGGAGTGAAGTGTCACGCTCTGTCAGTGACATCACTCGGTTCCCAGGCCCCAAACCCTATTACAGCTTTTGCTGTTGCCGAAAGTAAACTAGTTACCAGTTGCTGGGTGTAATTTTTCACTGTAATACCCTGAGTAGTTGTTGCTTTCAGCATTGAAAAGTAAAAAAAAAGAAATAAAGACGTTAATTACACTTGTTTGATGTATTTAGCTTGACTGTGATGCCATCGGTTACTCTCCCGGCCCGAACCAAGCTGTAGTCAAATTTTGAGTCACGCTTTTTGTGAAGAATAAGTAACCGAATTTCCAATATTTAGGACGTTTTAAAAACTGATCAAATTTTAAGAAGCGTTTATTTATTTATTTATTGGTAGGAGTGAAAACGTTTGAGATATTACAAGATGCCCATCATTATTTTGAATCCTAACCGAAATGAAAACGTTATACCCTGGTAATATATTTAAGATGAGTCTGGTTTTTCTTTCACATTCGTCACGGGTAACTAGTTTGCCTTTTGGGAATAACAAAATTTTGGGTGCAATCCAATCGACCAAACATCCGGAAATTTTCACTGGCGAATAGAAACTTGTCCGCATTGACATTTTGCAAGTCTATACCTTAGCAATTAATTATTGTTGACTTTTTTGCGACACTGACCGCTGGGACAAAATTCAGCAACTCTTGTTGTGCTAGTTTTTGTTTTATTGTTTTTGTTTTTGTTGTTGTTGTTGTTTTTTTTTGGGGGGGGGGGGGGGATATTTCAAATTGACGAAGATACTACTTGCGCTTCTTTTGGTCAATAGACTTGCCAAAACTAAGTTGTATTGTACGAGAGAGGGGAGTAGCTACCTCTACGCACGTGCATATCTAACAAAATTAAAAGTAAAAGAAAAGTAAAGTAAAATTGAAAACCCCAGTAATTGCTTTAAAAAAAGAACAGTTTGCCTCATGATCAATTCTTGCAACTGTGCTTACTTTTTATGCATATTCTCTAGATAAGGGACTGTACGCAAGTGCCGGTTTCCAGAGAAGCGACATGCTTCAATGGTCGAACGAATCTTGAATGACATATTTAGAGAAAAGGCGGGAAAATAGTGGCGCAGATAACAAGCTGGATAATAAAACCGAACGCGTTGTTTTCACCTCGGCCATTCTTCGCTATATACTCGATTTGCCGGGCTTATCTTGGCCAAAAACTCGATCGCAGATTATTTATATTACCTTGCTGTCGGCAATGAAAGAACGACAGGGCCACAACACAGTCAAGAAGAAACCGAAGAGCCAAGTGAGTTCAAAGTTTGTGTTAAGATTACACTTTGTCATAATGCATTTTGTTTCTGATAATTATAATTTCAAGATGGTTGTGAACCATTTGAAATGACAACAATAAGAGTATTCCGTTTTGGGGTCCAGTGCCTGATAGGTGCCAGCGGCAAAAGTGTACCAGGCTCAGAGAACCAAGCTTATTAATTTTTTTTTTTGTTTTGTGTTTTTTTTTTAATGGAACTTGATTAAGATTCTTAAAAACCTTTAGTCTGGCACAATGAGAACCTGAAGAGAGGGTGTTCAAGTGACGCCATCAAATTCTCAAATCCAAAGCTTAAGGTTTCCAGGCATAAGAGGGGCTAAGGTTATACCTGTTTACAACTTTCCAGCTCAATAGCGTCTTTTTGAAATTGAATTTCGGAGTTGTAGCGGTGTCTGTCATAAAGCTAAAAATGATCGCGTTTGAAAGTGAAGAGTGATCGATCATCGCAGTAAATTTCCAATTTAAGCAACTGGAAAAAAGAAGCCTGAAAAAATCAGGGCTTCAACGGGATTCGAACCCGTGACCTCCGCGATACCGGTCCGATGCTCTACCAACTGAGCTATGAAGCGACACATTGGGAGCCACACATTACCTCGCTCCCAATGTGTGGCTTCAAAGTTAAGTTGGTAGAGCATCACCGGTATCGTGGAGGTCACAGGTTCGAATCCCGTTGAAACCCTGATTTTTTTCAGGCTTCTCCTTTCCAATTGCTTAAATTGGAAATTTACTTCGATGGTCACTCTTCACTTTCATCTACAACCGCAGTACAAATATGGATTATTTCATGATACTTCACAATGATCGCGTTTGTCGAAAAATGTACACGTGTCTCGTGATTTTTAGCCATTTTAGGAGAAAAAGTATTTGTTCTTGTCATAAATGGCTCGGTTCAAATAATTAGTGGACTAGATAGCCAAAGTATGTTCCGGCCTTTCGGGGAAATATTAATTTCGTATTTTGCATACCCAGACAAAAGTTCATCGATCCAGAAGTAGGATTACGGTCTCTTCTTCTTGTTTGAATTTAATGATAACACTGCGTAAGCCGTTAAATTAATAGTATTTGAAAGTTCTCCACGATTAACTGCCCATTGCTTAAAATCTTGCCAAAAGAGATTGGATATGTTACTAGTCCAAAAGAGTTAAATTAGAGTCTCCTTATTATTTTGGTAAAAAGTGCACTGCTCATTATCTTTTACGTTTATTTTTGTTTAAAAAAAAAAAAAACTATTGGTCGCTGATCTCTTGTGCTGTAGCTTAAATTGGAAGACAATTTAATTTCGTTTTGCACACAAGAGATGATTGGTAAACTGTGTTCCAATCAATGGTTTCTTCGGTTTCGAGTTTGCAATACGCGATTCATTTTATTTAATGAGCTTCGATTGACTTTTTCTGCTTTTTGCATGCCGACAAGAATTTAACTTGCTATTCTGTTTGGTTGTCTCATCTTTAAAAAAGTATCAGTGAAAGTTTCGTATTTGGTAGTGAGAATGGCGGCTCCATAGTAGGCTCTATGATTTTTGACTACTATGGGAAAGAGAGGCATCTGTCCTTCGATCAGTTCAAACCGCGCGAGATGACTAGGCGGCTGCAGCTTTCGGTTGAAGAAGGGATTCCGCAGGTCTTGGTGGAAACGCTAGATTTCGCAAAACCCATAATTTTACCCTGGGATTTATATAGCCATTAAGGCCCTCCTCGCTTATCCTGTGTCCTCGTGTGCTGCAGGGAGAAGCTTCAGCAGCATGAAGAGGCTTAAGACACCACTACGGAGCGTTAGGTCGCATGCGAGGCTGTCGATCCTCGCCAACCGTGATAATGTTCATAAAAACTAGGAAATCGACTTTAATAAGGTTATTTCTTACTTCGAAGGTAAAAAAGACACACTATATTAGCTCTGTGTTTGAAAGGGAAAACCATTACAATTTCTATGAAAGCTCTCCGCATTTTTATTCTTACATAGCCTTAAACTTAAGGTTTATGGTTCTTGAAGATCTAGATGAACAGGTTGTCTTATTGTTTTGTGCACATTTCTAAGAAGCGCGCACATAATTAAAACCAAGGCCACAATCTCGCCAACGTAGGAGATTTTACGTGTGTTAAACGGCGGTAAAAAATCGCTCATCTTGTAAATAAAAGTCTGAGATACTACAGCTTGTTTGTATAATGATAATCAGCGATTCTCTTTGAGGTGCTGCAGTCAATGAGGCGAACAAGGCGGCAAAAAAAATTACGACTTACTAGTTACAATTTCATATACAGTAAAATGCCAGGCTCAGAACGTAACCAGGCAGTTAATCCAGACGCCCGGCCTGAAAAAGTTTGGGACTTGGGGAGAGGGGATGAGGGGGAATTGGAAAATTGAGCGTACCTCTGGAAAATCCTGGCTAGGCCTGGCTAAGATCTCATGCCTGTAACGAGTCCTGTCTGTATTGACGTAACTGCTATTGGTTTGACTTCGGTGTTGGTTCTAGTACGATGGAGCTTAGACAGAACGTCTTTGAGAGGTATTAACACAATGAACTCGATTGACGCATTTGTTGCTCTTTTTATTATGCTAAAACTCCGTGTTCTAACGGTAAAATGAAACCTGCCTCCTTTACAGAGGACAAAAATGCTCTGAAACAAGTGAAGGAACTCATGACACCTTCGTCAGCACCTGAAGCCTCACTGCCCCCATTCTGTGGGCTGTTGCATGCGTAGTTGTAGAACGAGCCTACTATCTCGCCATTCTGAGTGGCCCTACGCTCCCTTCCATAGATGGAAACCTCTCCGTCGCAGTTAGGTACCATCACCGTGTTTGCGCAACAGCCGCTTCCTCCTGTACTGGTGCTGCCTCTGCAGGCTGCTGCTGCCATGTGAAGGGACTGCCATGCCAGGTCGAATGCCGAATATTGATCAAAGCCGGCCGGCAGCAGGTTTTGAGGCAGACGACCGTTTTGGTCGAGCTTTGCAAATCCATCTGGTTAGCCGGCGTTGGCCAGCTGAGCTTTAAGTTTGGCAACCTAAAAATGTAAAACATATTTTTAACTAAATTGACTTTTTTTATCTAAACTTCAATGTAGGGTCTTTTTTAAACCTGAAACACGAACACCAGGGTTAAAATCTCAACCACATGGCGTCATATGAGAAACAAGCCATATTCGCTAGTACTGAGTCAGTTCTGGCTCAGTTCTGAATGTACTTGTCTTGAATGGTTTATTGTCATCTTTGCTCGGGAAACACGAAACTACGTAACAATCAAACAAAGAAACACAAACCGAATGAAAATCAATGCTAACAAAAATGGATACACAAGGACGATGTCACTTGCAATTGAAATAATATTTACCTCGTTTTCCAACTCCTTTAATTTATCACCATTGACTAAGATGGAACACAATCACTATTAGTAAATTGAGGCGATTGAGGCGCATTCATGCAAAAATTAAGAACACAAGAACTTGTTACGAAATGCTAATTTACATCAAGGTGAGAAACGTTCACAGATTCAAGTAGTATCGCTATCTTTTCCATCTTAATTATTATATTTCAAGATTCTTTGAATCAATTTTAGAACTGAAAAAAGAAATGCAAAACTCCAAGTCTTACCGAAGATGGCGGATCCAGGATAGTGGTCATTTCAAAAAGTGACGTCATTTAGGTGTAATATGACGTCATATTTGAAACGGGTAGCCTAACAGCTAGAGTTAATTTACTTTAACAGTTCCTACTTAATCGGGTCTTGTCATATTGGTGTCTCGAATCTTCTTTTACGTAGCATCAGCCTTGCAGTCTATTGTTTTTCCGATATGTCACTTTTAAGCCTCACAAGCACACATTGCGAACCTCTTTTTTTATTCAAACTTTTGCCATAGGAAAAAAAAAAGAAAATTGGTGATCAATCACATTTTACTTGGGTGCCAGAACTTGAAGATATTGTATTATAATATACTCTTCGCCGATTGCTTTCAAACATAAATTAATTTTAATACTTAAAAGCATTTCTGACACTCCTTGTCCTTTTCTCCACAAACATCTTTCTATTTGCCGTTTTCTGAAGCCGATTCTGGGTGACGTCGCTTGGTTGTTGGATCAAATTTCATATTTAAAGGGAAGTACTTGGCTTCGATTACGCCATTCCTGAAAAGAAAAGAAAAAAATATTTATTTTACAATTGACTGCAAGTAGTTCCTCTTTCCCTTAGTCCGTAAAGCGAGACGGGCAAGAAAATCCAGAGAAACAAAACACTGGCCTCGCGAAATCCTGGCTTATAATGCTTCCAAGGGAATAAAGCACGAAGGAGAGAGTCACAATATCAATTTTGGATGGAGATGGAGAGATTGAAATCGAAAACATAATCATCGCAACGGCGCACGCGCGGGGTTTCTTAGAAATATGGCCGCCAAACGCTCAAAGGAGATGTATGGCAGAAATAAAACAAAATAAAATAGAGCAAGTTCTGGCTTACCGGGAACAAGTGCCGCGATCCGGTTGAGTTCGGGAAAGTTTCCTCTGCTATTCTGATTAGTTGCTTTTCATCAGCAAATGTTACTGGCCCTGCTTTTCATCGATGTTTGTTTTCGAAGATTGGCTCATAGAATGCTCTATATTACGGAGGCTTGAATGCATCCCAAACAGATTTTGATCCGCCACAGCAGATTACATAAGCGGGATATCCCAAGTGCCGCGATCGCTTGAGGAAAAGTACCGCATGGTGTACTATTTGACCAATTTTCACCTTTGCTGCTGATTTCTTCGCCCTGCTAATTGCCTTCCAAAACAGTTCAGAGAAGCGCAAACCAGGTCTACCGAAAGCAAAGATATTAAATGTCACGCGAGCGTCTCATCTGTGTTGATCCGAGAACCACACGTCGTATTCTTGGGCAAAAACTGGCATTTTTTCAGCAAATTCCAGCATGTTTGGTATCAAAAGAAACCTAAGAAATCAAGCCTTCTATCTCTGTTGAAGGCTGGGGAGACAGATGACCACTGTCCCTTCAGTCAGCGCTAAAATTACAAGTTCATGTATGGTCGTTTGTATCAGCACATGTACGAGCATTTCCGACATTGAAGCCTATATCAAAATCGACCTATCCGAGCAGACTTGTTATAACTACAACTTACCTGCTTCGAAACTTGGGTTTATTTCCAACTTCAGCCATTTTCCAAGCCTTCACGTTGTTGAATTCACTAGCAGTTTCAGTAAATTGGTAGGTTTTCCCTTCAAAACTTGAGCATGGTTTCATCGAGTTTCTTGGAAGGGGGGCTTGACTCCATGGCCACATTTTGGGCTAAAATACCCTATCGAAACATCGTTTTAGAGCTGGATTTCTTCAAGAAGCAGATAACAAACTTACCAAGTCTGGTATCAAGGACAAAATCAAGCTTTGAAGGCTTAAATTTTGAAGAGAGAGAGTAAGATTTTTGTTTGGCCCGTTCTGCGTAATCAGAGTTTTTATAAAAGGTCATTTCATTGACGATTCAAACGAATATAAATTTATATATGTTCCAAGCTCAAGTTCTAGTGAACAAAACACATTTTCGACGGCCGCTGGGTTTTATTTTTTTCCGGCGAAAGTTTGAGCAGGAGTAACAGAAGCTTGAATCAACGTACTTTGATCTTCCATGTGACAGAGGTCTGCATCCGGTATCCCATGTGACAAACTGTTGTGATTGACACATTTTTCGCATTCTGATCGTTCTTAGTGGTAGAACAAATTTTCAACTTCCGGTTCCAGTGTCCCTGTTATAAACGTGGCGCGCACGCGTAATACGCAATCCGCTGGTCACTGTCAGGATTAGGGTTGCGGGCCTCTCTTTGGCCCGCAACAAGGAATACAAGGGATTACAGGGGGATTTAATGGTTTACATGGGATTGCAGGAGTATACATGGGTTTACAGGGGATTGCAAGGGTATACAAGAGATTGCAAGGGATTACAGGGGTATACAAGGTTTTACAAGGGATTGCAAGGGTTTACAGGGGTGTACAGGGTTATACAAGGGTTTATAGAGGATTGCAGGAGTACACAAGGGTTTTACAGAGGATTACAAGAGTATACAAGGGTTTACAGGGGATTGCAGGGTTTAAAAGGGTTTGCAGGGGATTACAAGGGTTTACATGGGATTGCAGGCGTATGCAAGGGTTTACAAGGGATTACCGGGGTATAGAAGTGATTACAAGAGTATACACGGATTTACAGGGGATTACAAGGGTATAAAAGGGTTTACAGAGGTATACAAGGGTGTACAAGGGATGACAGGGGATTACATGGGTATACAAGGGTGGACAAGTATTTACAAGGGATTGCAGGAGTTTTCAAGGGATTACAGAGGATTACAGGGTTATACAGGGGTTTACAGGGATGTCAGTGGTATACAAGGGTTTACTGGCGTATACAAGGGATTACAAGGGTTTACAGGGATCACAGGGGTATACAAAGGTTTACAAGGGATTACAAGGGTATACAAGGATTTACAGGAGATTGCAGGGAAATACAAGAGGATGCAAGGGAATACAGGGGAACACAGGAGAATATAAGAGAATACAAGGGAATACAGGAGAATACATTAGCAAATACAAGATAATACAAGGTAATGCATTAGGAATACAAGTAAATACAGGGAAATAGAAAAGTCCTATTATGATACACCTTAATAATCCTGAAAGTAGTTTGTCCCATAGTAGCAACTGAGTGATAACGGTCATTAATGTAAGTGCGGCCGTAACACTACTTGAACAGAGACCTGAAAAAAATTTCAGCCTGAAATTTTTTTCAGGTCTCTGTTCAAGTAGTGTTACGGCCGCACCTGCATTAATGACCGTTATCACTCAGTAAACTACTTTCATCTTTACTGTACTTGGGCCAAGTCTAAACGTCCCCATATAAAGGGCTAACCCATATACGACCGCTCTCATGTGGCTTTGATAGCTCAGTTGGGAGAGCACTGCACCGGCATCGCAGAGGTCGTGGGTTTGAATCCCGCTCAGAGCCTGAATTTTTTTCAGGTCTCTGTTCAAGTAGTGTTACGGCCGCACTTGCATTAATGACCCTTAATAATCCTACTTAAGGTACCTACCAACAAAAGAGAAGAGACCGCTGCTTGTACCGTACTGATCTGATCTTCCAGTGATATAAACGGGGGGTTTCCTCAAAATTTAAGTCTTTAAAGCTTGATTTTTCTTCTTGATACCAGACTTGCATGGTCTGTTATCTTATTCTTGAAGAGATCCAGCTCTGAAACGATGTTTCGATAGGGTATTTTAGCCCAAAATGTGGTCATGGAGGCGAGCTTTGTTCGCATCCAAGAATCTCGATGTGGCCGTGCTCAAGTTTCGAAGGCAACACCTACCAATTTACTGGAGCTGCTAGTGGCTGATTCAGCAACGTGAAGGTTTGGAAAGTGACTGAAGTTGGAAATAAAACCAAGTTTCGAAGCAGGTAAGCTGTAGTTATAATAAAATCTGCTTGGATAGGTCGATTTTGATATAGGCTTGAATGTCGGAAATGCTCGTACATGTGCTGATACAAACGACCATAACTTTTTGAAATACTGAAATCGTACAGGGGTTTTTGAATATTTTTGCCAATATATAGGACTACACTTTGCAGCTGTGTAGACTAGAGGTTTCAGCTAGGTCCCAAATTTTAAAAATTAGCTTCTAAATAAAGGCCATTTCCAGCCATTTTTCGATGGCGAATAATAGTGTTCAGTAATATGCTTGATTTCGTCTTGCCACTTAAAGAGAGACAAAATTGGTTAGTACCTCGGAAAACTAGAAAGGTTTTTGAGCAAATTGATATAAGACTCAATACAAAATGTTGCGAATGAAATATTTTACGGCGTCACGAAAAATGCCAATTCTATGCCTTTGGAGACGGTGCGACGCGCCCTTTCGAGGCAAAATATTAAATGGCTATTGACGCGACTAGAAAATCATTTCGAATCAAAAGAAATCTTGTTTTTTTCTATTCTTGGTAAAGTCTTTCAGTTGCCAGAGTTTCAGGCAAAATTATTTTTCAAGCGAAATTGAGTGGGTGGTTCTTAGAGAGACAGCCTCTTAAGACTCTTAAAATGAAACGTCGGTACGTTATAACTCTTCATGTGTGCGTGTAGTTGCATTTTCTTATCTTCAACTGTCTTCAAACAGTTTTCGATGTCCCGAAGTTTTAATTATTAGTGCGAGTCGCTCTCAGTGAATTAAGCGGTAGTTGAAAGCTGTCTGTTTCCGATGGTAGATTGTTGTACGTGGTATAATTTATTCAAGTGGGGTTTGGTGAAGTAGTTTACATTATTGGGGTAGTATTTATGTATTTCCATTAAAAAGAGAAATAAAACTCGTTGCGTGGTATTTGTAGCGCCTGTGTGAAGTGTTAGTTTAGTGTACTTATAGTGTCCCCGCACCTTTACACATAGAAGGACAAGGGAGGAAACCTTTTTTGAACGGGTTCCAGCGCCGGGGCGATTTTTCCCGCCAAAATCGCAGCATAAAGGCCAAAAGATTCACGATTCTGTTCGTACCTTCCAATCGAAAATCCGTCCAAATGGCCCGGAGCTAGCCCTCGAAGAATATAAAAATCCCACAGTATTCGAGCGACTGTAATGCGTAGCAAGATCCTCACGTGCCAGCCACAAACCGTCTCGCCGATTGCCCCTTTCTGATTGGACGACGTTAGACAATAACCTATTCAAAATACCCAACTGGCACGTAAGGATCTTGCTACGCATTGCAGTCGCTCGAATACTGTGGGATTTTGATTTTCTTCGAGGGCTAACTCCGGCCGGGGCCGTTTGGATAGATTTTCGATTGGAAGGTACGAGAAGAATCGTAAATCTTCAGGCCTTTATGCTGCGAAGTTTGAAAGCGGAGCGATGCGATTTTGGCGGGAAAAATCGCCCCGACGCTGGACCCCTTTCAAAAAAGGTTTCCTCCCTTGTCCTTCTATTATAAAGAACAGTCAACGGCGAACTCAAATTCATTCAAAATCGCTCAAAAACCCGCTTTTGAGGCAAAAGGGCGACTATACACCACAGGTAAGGTAATTCAACGTTTATTTATCACTGATTTAAACACACAGTTATGGCTATAGGTGAGGCAAACGGTAAATCTAGTACATTTACTATAAAATAACAATCGGCTACACAGACAGATTGTGCGGGCCCCCTATGGTGTGTTCAAGCATAGGAACACTGAAATGCGCGAAACATGGACCTATATTTTTTTATAATTGTGGAAAATGACCCGCCATGCCTCTTTAAATTTTCAATATGTTCCTTCCGGCTCTGTAGAGGTTAGATACATTTCGCGACGAAGCCAACGTATATATTAAAAACCATTGTTCCTTCCATGATGATTGTTTAAATTCTCCTTTCCTGCCTGTTTACTGTTATGATCATAAACCGTGAATCAAAATATGTTGAAAACTCGAGTCCTTTGTGTTCGAGTCTGTCTTATTTCATTTTAGTAGTGTTTAAGCGCAGGTATTAATAACCCTCTTGGAAACGCATAACATTTATTAATGTTTAGCTTCACCAAATTAGCGAGATTAAAATTCAAATAGCGTAACTAGCTACACGTACCAGTCAATCTGTCATAACACTAGGTTGCGACCTCTATTAAAACTTACATTGTTCCCTCACAACATGATTTTTCGGGAAGACTTAATTATTACACCGTTGCACTAAGTATATAATTAGTCTAACCAAATAAAATTCACTTGTCGGAGTATTGGACAAGGTGACGCAGTTGAGCCCGAAAAAAGGAAAAAGAAAAGAAAGATGAATTCCACTCTTTTCAAAGCTTTTCTCATTGGAGCGCTCTTGTCCGAGGTGTTAGCAGCGAATACTTCAGCGGACAATAAAACTACTTCGTTGCCGGAGAAATGCCCAAAGACTCAGTGCCTAGTAAGTATACCTAGATTTAGTTCTCTTCGATCATCAAATTGCCGTTTTCCCTAGTTTAAGTTTATCGTAGGATAATTAAATGTTGGCTGAATTTCTAACACTAGATCAGGATAAAATTAAAATAGTTCAGCTCGCATATTATGATTTGCCTCGCGTCACTAACTTCATGTGTTTTTGAATTTGAATGTGTGATCAGACCGAAGCCATCGCTTGTCTTTCTAAAGGAAGTGACAATGACCAGGGAAGTTCAGGTAAACATAAATATATCTCGCTGAGTATTTTTACGAGTTGTGCCTTATTTTGCATGACGAGCCCGCAGGCGAACTTGCTTTTGCCGCTATACAGATACGTAATTAGTCTACGGGTTTGATCAACCATCATGTGCTTCTTATGTATCATTGTAGATTCAGGCGATGGAAAACGGATAAAGGCCTTGGAAGAAGAGGTCAGGTTTTAATGACTACATATATTGTCATTATTGATACTTTGCTCAGGTCTTATCACATAGAGGAATCCGGGAGTGTGAAGTTATATTTTCAGTGTTAATTAACAAATAAAGAAGCCTCGACTGTGCTCTGTTCTGTTGTAAAGCACGCAGGAAGTGGTAGAGCACGAAAGAAGTGTAAGGGAAAACACGAGACGCAGTCGAGTGTTTTTCCCCACTTCTTGAGTGCTCTACCGCTTCCTAAGCGCTTTACAACAGAACAGAGCACAGCCGAGGTTTCTTTATTTGTTTTATGATAAAGAAGTCAATAATTTCCCCACGCATTCGCTGAATTTTCAAACCAAATTTTATTTTCCAAAGGAGTGAAAGTGGCGTCAGCCAGTACTAATCTCTGATAAAGCACGCTAAAATAAGCCAATCACAATCCTTGTTAGAATTGTTCAAATAATTTGATTGGCTAACGATACGACAGCTGTCAATCACAAACTGGACTTCGGCTAACCTTTCCCGCTTTTTTCGCGTTACCTTTCGAGAGAAGAACGATGCATTCAAAGTTCGCTTTTCAGTTAATAGTTTAGCCCGTTTAAACAAGACGTAAAAGCAGGTTAAGGTTGCCAGTCCAGAGGAATCCGGCCGCATTGTGACTCACGAAAACGTGTACTTTTCCAATGGAAATTACGAAAGAAGGAGCTCAAAGCTTACGGATGAAAATGCCAAATGCTACGGTTGTATTTGAAAGAAGCTACAGCTATTTACGGCTTTTACCTGCTTGAAGCAAGATTGCCCGAACTAACGTGAAAGTTGTTATGACTAGACTGCTCGCACTTGTTCAACTCCGAACACGGGAGCAAGAGTTCAACTGATTACTCGTCGGGTGAGCGATGATACGGAATTTTTGAAGTTCAATTCGTTGAGATGACCGGAGCCGCCGCTACTAAGCAGGCGAGCGTTACTACACTGCATGTAAGTGTTGTTTGAGCATTTTTACAGAAATAAAGCTTCCCATTGTAAACAGAGAGAGCTCAATGGTATTCTATGTCGTTAATGTTGTTCATACAGTTTTTACACTACTTTTGTCAACAATGGTCTCCATGACCCATATTTACTGCCGACAAATAGCTCGTTTATATTGACTTTGTCTGAGTCGCACAGGGGATGTTTAATTTGGGTCAAATTTATCAAAATTCCGAAACGAAAATTTGAAAGCCAGCTTAATGTCATCAACCCGTTCCCTAATCTCTGAGAAAGCACGCTGTTTCACAACCTCGTCCCCAGGGCCTTCTCCTCGACGATTTTCAAAATGGCGGATCGTCGGGAGAAGACCCTGGGCAACGCTGAACTAACACCCTTGTTGATTGGCCCATTCATAGAAACACGCTGATTGGTTTAAATACATCATAAAAAAATATGGCGGACGTAGCGAGTGTTTATACGAATGAGAAAGCTTTTAGGAGGTTGAATTGCAGTTCAGTTCACAGACTGCCATTAACGATTCGAAAGGTGAATCTTTTCCGTTAGATTTTAATTTAAAAGATGTAACCTATACCATAGAAGTAGAAATAAGCCCGGGAAAATATACATAACAACCATGTAAACCAGTGTAAACCTAACTTTTGTTGAAGTACAAATCTGCTGACAGCTAGAGAGCTGCAGCTCGTCACATGTGGCCTTATGCGCTGTTGTTTTTGTTGTTCTATATTCATGTGTGATTAGTTTTTCTACGTACGGAAACAAAGAAGAGTTTGAAGCGTTCGTTATGGTCGAATTTCAAATCTAAAAGGAGCTTTTGCTCGTTACTGAGCTTTGCTCTTTTATACGGAAAATCGCTTCTATTTTCTTGGACACGTATTCCTTAAATATTGGCCTTCTGCCTGTATTAGGTTTAGGCTTATTTCAAATCTTATTTTAAATGCTCTCTTTTTTTCAAATAATAATATTGTTTTTCTGGCCTAGGCTGAATTGAATATTTTTATTTTTCTGCCGAGTTTAGGTTGAAAGTATTCTTGTGAATATTCTTAGATTATAGCATGACATTTCTGTTGTAAAATGTATTTGCTGTCTGGATGGTGTTAAAGTAATTTTAGAGCCAGCCTCCAGGCATTAAATACATATTGATACAATGCACATGACTTCTTCAAGAAATGTTATTAGCATCAAATATACAGCCAAAGCTATGTTCATACTTGCTATGTTGGAGATTCAAATGTAAAATAAGTTTACTGTTTTGAACTATAGTGCTTGGCTGGGGAAAATGGTTCCTGTTTTATTGTGTCCGAAAACTTACCTTCCTTACTGTCTTAGTTTTTCTATAAGTGGGGGCCTTATTTCAAATCTTGTGTAAGTAGTGCACAAGAGAACAGGTGAAGGAGATCATTTATGTAATATAAAGTTCAGTAAAATTTTTCCAAAAAAGAAATGCACAGATTTTCAAATGAATAAAAAACACTTTGACTTTATTGCCCTGTCTTACCAGCTCCCCATGCAAGAAGGGAGATTGGAGGATATAGGTACTAGTCGCTTATTGTTTACTGTAGATAATTAAATTGCCATCTTGATGAACTATCTTGGCACTGAAAGGGGTCAATAAAACATGTATGAAAGCTGCTGTACATATTTTTGGTGTATTCCACAAGCCAAGGCAACCTCAAAAATAAGCTTTATAGGTGATAACATTCCAACAGAGTATTAGTTACTCATAGAAAGGATAAATAAAAATTACATATTCCAAAGTACTATTCTTTGATCTAGACAGTGATAACTATATAATATACTACGTTGTAAACGTTTGTATTATTCAAGCATTCCCAACCTTGTCTTTAATTAATGTTGGCATAATAAAGCCATGTTGTAAGAATTTGCACTGTGTATGTCTACTTGTATTGATAAGCTTTATACTACTTATTTGAAACCTTTCATATTCTTCAGGGTGTTTACAGATTACTAGATGGGGCCTAGGGTAGTAGTTAGAAAGGTTTTCCTAGCACTACTGTTTCTAAACTTAGATTGTTTCTTTGGTCACAGCAGTGAATAAAATTATTAGCCAGCAACATGGCACAACAACTTGCAAAAAGCAATTTTTTCTAACCCACACAATATAAAAATGTGTGTTTGAGGGGTCAATAAAACATGTATGAAAGCTGCTGTACATATTTTTGGTGTATTCCACAAGCCAAGGCAACCTCAAAAATAAGCTTTATAGGTGATAACATTCCAACAGAGTATTAGTTACTCATAGAAAGGATAAATAAAAATTACATATTCCAAAGTACTATTCTTTGATCTAGACAGTGATAACTATATAATATACTACGTTGTAAACGTTTGTATTATTCAAGCATTCCCAACCTTGTCTTTAATTAATGTTGGCATAATAAAGCCATGTTGTAAGAATTTGCACTGTGTATGTCTACTTGTATTGATAAGCTTTATACTACTTATTTGAAACCTTTCATATTCTTCAGGGTGTTTACAGATTACTAGATGGGGCCTAGGGTAGTAGTTAGAAAGGTTTTCCTAGCACTACTGTTTCTAAACTTAGATTGTTTCTTTGGTCACAGCAGTGAATAAAATTATTAGCCAGCAACATGGCACAACAACTTGCAAAAAGCAATTTTTTCTAACCCACACAATATAAAAATGTGTGTTTGAGGAACATTAAACAATTATGTCTGCCACAGAACTATTGTTCACTGATCAGTGGCATGCAATACCACTGGCAGATCTAGAGGAGGAGTCCAGGGAAAAGAATGTACATGTAGAAGGAAGAAAAGCCGGCAGAGCAAGCAAAACAAAACTACCCCCCTCCTGCTAGCTCAAGGTCTGAATCTGCCACTGAATACACTTACAAACACTATTTTTTATGGCAAGCAATTCAAGTTCAATGATAAAGCAATTATTGAACTTGAACTGGTTGTCACCAAATGTAGTATTTGTAAGTGTCTTGCATATCGTTATGGGAACAATAATTATGTACAACCACTTGAGGACATGAAAAATTGTTCAGTATTCCTTGCACACATCATTTATTACTTGCATAATGACCTCAGCATGCTTATGAGGAAGGTGGAAAAGTTGTGCTGAGCTGAGGTTAAGCACTCACATTCCAACACTATGGCATGTATCAGTTTTAGGGTAAACCCTGTAGAAGAGTCAATACTGCCAAATCTTCTGTGGCTACCTCCAAGGTGTAACCGGATTGTTTAAGGGACTCCTATATTTTAAGTCTTTGTAGGGTGGAAACTGTTCTTACTTTGTTGGTTGGAGGCATTCTTGACAGGTTGTCACTAATCCCTTTCTCACAGTTTGCATCAGCTACATATATGTACTTTAAGTTTACTTGATTGCTTTATTTGATAGGCCGTGCTCATTGACCAGAGTAAGATGTTTTACAATGCGCCATTGAGCACTTAAGAAGTAGAATAAGTATGTAATTTCATATGCATATTAACAGTACTTTCTTCCATTTTTACACTCAGTCTGGTGAACATTAAAATTCAACAACACATATCTTTGAATAAACTCATGCCCAATATTGTTCTGTTGAAGTCATTTAATAAGGAGAACATTGCAACAGGTCATTTTGGCAAAGATAATTACCGGAAGTGGTGTACAAGGTTAGACAATGGTAAATCGAAACTTAACAATTCAGGCAAAAACTTGGTGCAAGGAAATCAATTTTGTAGTTTGCAGGCTGCAACTAGGATGTACTTACATAATAGTCAAGCTTTTCCCCCAGGTTAAACAATGGATAATAAATTAACAATTGAAATAATTATTGTTTTCTTACAGTAATTCAGTAGTTTTTAAAAACTTAAGTATTTACACCCCTAACCCCCACCAAAAAAAAATTACTTACAATTTACTAGCCCAACTGAAAAATAAACAACAATATAGCCTTGGGTTATCAGGCACTAGTTTCATTTGATTATGGAACTGAGTGAAAATGTGGTTCAGCAAGGAACTGAAACTGGGTCTCTACATTGTTTCTAATTATTTATACATATTTTCCTATATACACTTAGATCACAGTATCAAGCAGAAGTAGGTTATCAGTAGAATATCACCTATGTAATGTAAAGATCAGATTCTCTTTGCCCCTAAGTTTTTAATTGAATCCAAAGCCTAGCACTCATATAAATGTTCATCAATCATTAGAGTATTTAAGTCTTAATTTTAAAACTGTATACTACATGGGTATAATTAACTTAAGTAAGACTCAGCTTAATAAATTCTGTTAATTAATAAAAAGCGATGCCTGTGAATTAGGGAAATCGTTCAATCAATCGATCAATCAATCAATAAGCTTAATTTAATTTCAGTCATACTTGTAAAATAAAATAAGCTTATAAAAAGTTAATTACTTCATGCTCACATTCCAAGTTGGCGTACGTGACTCGATCATTTTGCTTGAATAAGCTTGTTAGTAATATGAGGCCACAAAGAGTTTGCCGTTTTTGACTTTGTACTTATGGGCAGCTAAGTTTTTTTCTTAGATCTTCAAATTATCTGATTTCAGTGACAGTTAAATATAGCGAGTACGAAAGCGGAATAAACTTACTTAGTCCTGCTCCAGAATCAAAACATCCGTAAAAATAATATATATCTTACTACGAAGCCACCACTGCCTCGTGTACAAAGTTAAAGCGTTCTTGATCAGTGTTTAGCTTCCCACGCGATGCTTTGCCGCCATTTTGTTTTGGCGTTTCTCAAAATGTCACGTGATTAAAATCTCCAAGATTTTTGGAGATTTTGTTCCACGTGATTCAGCCTGTGCAGGGCTTCTCCCGACGATCCGCCATTTTGAAAATCGTTGAGGAGAAGGCCCTGGGGACGAGGTTGCGCTGTTTCAGCCATCAGAGCGCGCGTTGTATGGAAACTTTATTATATTGTACTTTACCACCGTTTTCGTTGATACGGGACTTTGGAGAACAAAACACCCGAGGAAACGTTTCCAAAATTTCCGTCAGTTTTGCGTGTTATCGACAGATCGGATCGAAATCCATCAATCACAGCCACTAGTGTGACCTTCAGACCATTTTTACGTCATGCTAGCGGACTGTGATTGGTGGATTTCGATCCGATCTGTCGATAACACGTATGATTGACGGAAATTTTGGAAACGTTTCAACGGGTGTTTTGTTTTTGAAAGTCGCGTATCAAGGAAAACGGTGGTAACACACAGAGTCAAACCAGT
>JAHPZR010013120.1:47500-63037 GCA_019787425.1 Platygyra sinensis
CTTATCACCGTAGTATTAAAATGAAACCCAGCGAAGTCACGAAAGCCAACGAAGGCCAAGTCTGGCATACATTGTATGGTAATAATATACAGATGCGTGTACGTTTTAAATTCCAAGTGGGGGATCGCGTCAGAATTAGTAAAGCGAAGCGAATCTTTAAAAAGTCTTATCTACCTAATTTTACCGAAGAACTGTTTACCGTGTACAAACGATTTCTACGTCAAGTACCAGTCTATAAGCTTAAAGATGATGCCGGTGAAATTTTAGATGGAACATTTTACGAACCCGAACTGCAAAAAATAATTAAGAACGATGATGTGTACCGAGTAGAGAAGGTTTTACGCAAGAGAAAGCGTAGAGGTGTGACTGAATATTTTGTTAAGTGGAAGGGGTACTCAGATAAATTTAACAGCTGGGTGTCTGAAAAGGACATTTCAAAGTTGTAATGTAGTTTAAAAAAATTAAAGAATAATAAATGTGAATCTGCTGTTGTGTGTCTTATTATAAAGTAAGAACCCCTTCGTGGAAAGATCACTCGCGTACAAGAAATCATGGGGGTAACACAGTTTTATCTGCATCTACCCAGCAATAGCAGCTTGGATAAATTCCCACAAAACACATTAACTGAATACCGGGTGAGCTTACCTCAGACCATTACTTTGGAGGGAGAGTGGGAGGTGGCCTTGACAGAAATCCACTATCCCCATAGCTGGAATAATGTACAAGGGAATTTTCTAAATCGATTCCTCCTTCGCAATCGAGAACAGAGTGGAGTATGGGAAGCCATAATAATTCCGCCAGGACATTATTCTTCCATTAATGATCTCATCACTACGATAAACGAGGCGGTGTCAAAGAAAGATCGTTTCAAAGACCATGTGAAATTTTCATATGACTCTCTAAGTCGGAAGGTTACTATTGACTTACAAAACAATGTGGAAATTGCTCTGGAAAATATTGGAAACATACTTGGCTTCCAATCTACCCCCCAATTTATTTCAAAGACTAGCACAGGTGAAAGAGAAGCAGACCTGGAACATGGCTTCCATGACCTTTACATTTATTGTGACATCGCACAAGCACAATACGTTGGAGATGCGCTTGTACCATTGCTGCGCATTGTTCCGGTAGAAGGGGCTGATGGTCAGCGTGTAAACAGATCATTCCTGCGCCCGCAGTACATTCCTGTGGATAGAAAGGTGTTTGAAACGATTGAAGTCAATATAAGGCGTGACACGGGAGAATCTGTACCATTCGAGTCTGGAAAAGTGTTGTTAACACTTCATTTCCGTCAGAGCAAACCCGCATACTTTTAATTGGTGAGATGAAGAAAATTCACACTCCAAATCATAAACTTTACGAACAGTACTACCTTGATCAAGCGAAGCAAGTTGGAGGAAACCTACCTGCTTTCCACGGTGCTCGTTCACAAAGAGGATATGGATTAGGTTCCATTTTCAAAGGTCTTTTCCGTTGGGCAACACCTCACCTGAAACAAGGCGTGAAAGCACTAGGAAAAAAAGCTTTACAAACGGGGGTGAATGTTGCACAAGATATGTTGGCAGGGGAAAACCTGAAAACGGCAACATCAAAGCGTGTAAAACAAGCCCTCGGTGACATGCCCTCCCAGAATTCATTGCAGTCAGGCGCTGGTCGAAAGGTTAGAAAAAGGAAAGCGCGATCAAGAAAAAACAGTTCGCCTCCGGGCAAGAAACAGAGAACATCTCCGCAGAAAAAGAGACCCGAAGAGAAATTTTCTTTCTTAAATTAGAAATGGCTTTTGTACACCACGAATCTCAAGAGTGTACAAAATCAGAACTCGATCTTTTCAGCATTCCCGCTACACAAACATCTATCACCAAGGGTCAATGGATTGAATATCACCCCCTTAGTAACATCACTGAGAGCGGTCCGATCGAGTTTAACGTATCTGGCTCTGGAGAGGAATATTTAGATTTGGCAAAAACCCAGTTGTTTGTAAAAGCTAAGATTACCAAGGCAGATGGTGGCGCAATAGAAGCTGAGACAAAAGTGGGGCCCGTGAATCTATTGCTACATTCCCTGTTTTCACAGGTGGATGTCTCTTTGAACGAGCGACTGATTTCCCCATCGACTAACACCTACCCTTATCGTGCCATGATTGAAACGTTGTTCAACTATGGGGGAGATGCGAAATCAAGTCAACTATCTATGGCCATGTTTTACAAAGATACTCCTGGAAAGATGGATGTCGTGGACCCTGTGGCTGACGATGCGGATGCTAATATGGGCTTGAAAGCTCGTCATACATTTACAAAGGGAAGTAACACAGTGGACATGATGGGGCCAATCCACAGCGACATTTTCTTCCAAGACCGTTTAATTTTGAACGGAGTTAATCTAAGACTAAAGCTCAACAGGGCTAAAAATTCCTTCTGCTTGGTCTCATCAGTCCCCGGAGCTAATTTTAAAGTTGTTATCACTGAAGCAATTCTGTACGTTCGAAAAGTTAAAGTGGCCTCTTCCATTACTCTGGGACATGCCCTTGCTCTGAAACAAACGCCTGCCAAGTACCCCATTCGCCGAGTGGATTGTAAAGTTCTCTCCATACCAAGTGGATTCAGCAGCTTTACACCAGACAATCTCTTCTTGGGAAACATTCCAAAGCGTCTGGTGTTTGCACTGGTGGATACAGAAGCTTATAACGGGACATATGGGTCCAACCCGTATAACTTTAAGCATCACAACCTAACACAAGTGGGCGTTTACGTGGATGGAGAACAGATACCCCGAAAACCCCTGTTTCTCAAATTTAGTGAGGCTGGTGGTCAAAATTTCATAGCCGGATTTCAAAGCCTTTTTTCTGGAACAGGAAAGCTCTCCCAGGACGCTGGTAATCAAATAAATAGAGGAGATTATGGTTCTGGCTACACAGTGTTCTGCTTTGACTTGTCTCCAGACCACTGCGCAGGTGATCATTTCGAGCTTATAAAGCAAGGTAACCTGCGAGTAGAACTTCATTTTGCTCAGCCACTCGCCAATACAGTCAACCTTATCATCTACGCGGAGTTTCAAAATGTGATCGAGATTGACGCGAGTCGGAATGTTTTGTATGACTATGCAAACTAACATGGATACCGTTCAGCTAACGATCATCTTGAGAAAGGATAGATATACGCGTGGTGTGTTTCAAGGAGTGTATCCTTCGGATAAACTACCTACAAGGGTTTCGTCATTCCCAGCCTTGTTTATTGCCAACGTGGATACTAGTGAGAAGCCTGGATCGCACTGGGTCGCGTTTTATTTCACAAAAGATCAAAAAGGGGAATTTTTCGACTCTTATGGATTACCCCCAAGCAATTATTCTGGAACATTTTCTCCGTTTTTGAACAATAATTCCAACGACTGGAGCTTTAACTCTGTGACATTGCAAAGCATTGTTTCAAAAGTCTGTG
The DNA here is from genome assembly GCA_019787425.1 of Platygyra sinensis. NCBI lineage: Eukaryota > Metazoa > Cnidaria > Anthozoa > Scleractinia > Merulinidae > Platygyra > Platygyra sinensis. Next base: position 50,935 of record JAHPZR010013120.1, read on the forward strand.
GACATTACTGTCTGTATTTTGCCTTATTTCGCTCTCGCCAAGTTAGCATGAGCACCATTGTAAATCGATTTTCTAGTAATAAAAGTAGAAATGATTTTCTTGTACAACGGTTTATCGAAAAACGCTTTCCTTTTACTCTCCCGAAATATCACACTGATGTAAAGAAACAAAGAGCAGTAGCACAACACAATAAAAACATCATGTAATTTAGTTTAAACATATTTTATTGAGTGATTAAAATAAAGAAAACTACACTAATAAAAATGTCTGTTTTAGTTATTTATAAACGTAACCAACGAACAGCTTGGGGGCGTGGACTTGCTACTCTTCGCCTTTGCTTTTTCACGGGGGCTGAGCTTGTAGTGGGCGGTGTAGGTAACCAACGTGTGGGGCTCTCAGGTGTCTCTTCTCTCACTCTTGTCTTAAATTCCCGGATGGCGCTCTGCCTTTGTGGATTTCGGACTATGTTCTCAGGAATATTCATTCTTGCCAGACCTCTTGCAAAAACTGACCAGCCGATCGGCTCGAATCCTTTTCGCTGACGTAGAATGTCATTCACTAAATCCACCACGTGACTTCCTGTAATGGGTTTTTTTTCATACATCAGTTCCCCTTTTTCATTCCAATTCAACACATCTCGATTTTCTTTAATCTTATCTAACAGTTGTCTAGCCCCAGTTTTGTAGAGCTTTGGCACACTTTTCATCACCTCCTCCTCCACTGCAGTTGGAATAGTAGTTTCTACTTCAGAGGCTTCTTCACTACTTTCTTTAATCTCTTCGGGTTTAGGAGTTTCCAAGGACTTGGGGGTTGCTAATTTTACGTGAAGTGGTTGACCTTTTCGCTGATCATAGTAAGTCAGATAGCGCTGCAGGACTTGATTATAGAGTTTCGCTTTCTCTTCATCATTTAGCTGTTTACTGGATAAAATATCATTCATTTCACTGTCTAAGTTTTTCAGAGTCTGTGTCACAGGTGGCGTTAATATCTGCTGGCGTTGCTGCATTCGCTCCAGTGTATTCTCAGGGACGAGAACCATGCGTCGTGTATAATTCATTTTTAGGTGAGAATCGAGCTCAGCACACGTAGCACGGGTGGTAACAATAAACCTAAAAAGTTTCCTCCCTGTTGCACCAAAATTTTCTTTTTCTTGCGAAGCGGAGTGCTTTTCTCGGCGAGAGCAATCAGAGATTTTTTGTGGGCTAAAAGTTTTCTTTTTGCTGGTTTACTAACAGGCACCGTCTCTTTAAGAACGTTCAAAATACACTCACAAATAGTTCTTACTAAAGCCTCGTCGGCTACTTTTAAAATTGCCTTCCGTTGAGCGGGTGTACACTTGACAAGAAGCTTCAAAAAGTCGTGGTTCTTTCTTAGTCGTTGAGCCATAGCCAACTGAGTTCTAGAACCATGATACAGTCTTTTATATCTTTCTGACATAGGCGTATTGAGTCTCTCCTGGGAAAATATGGCTACGTAACCGGAAATCAGTCGGTGTTTCCGGTTTAAGGTCGCACAACAAATATCCATAAGGTCTGCTGGTTGCGTCTTGGAATGATTCCTGCATGTATTTTACATGTCCAGGAAACATCTGCTTAGCCAAGTGACTAATCTGGCTGCTATCCCGCGGAGATTTGAAGAGAATCAAATAGTGACAATTTAAGCTCATATCTCTCAACTCTTTTCCGCGGTGAAAAATGTTTTGGAGAAGAAATATCACACTTAGATTCCGATGATGGCATCCTTTCGTAAACAAACTGGTTATTCGCTCATTGTTACCAAGCTCTTGCATTAAGTCGTCAAGGACCACAAGATTTCGAATAGATGGGTTTATCATAGATTCCAAATCACTCGGAACTCCCTCGATAAATGTGAGGTTAGGAATAGTCCTTTGCATTTCATCATAGGTCGGTTGATAAATTCCATAACACCATACGATCTTTTCTGGTGCGCCCTGGATCATTTCTTCTCCAGCTTCTAGCAGACGCTTTACAAATTGGGTTTTTCCACAACAGGTGGGGCCAGCAATAAGCGCAGGGAAGGGATGTTTAAGTCTTGGGTCCATGATTACAACTGACTGTTTTAACCACAATGACTTTGCTTTATACAAAAATTGTTTTGGGTTCAGCCTCTTTCACGTAAACACGAACCATGTTGGTTGTTTGTAACTTAGCGAATTGCAACCAGTATTTACGTTCTAACTCTGATAATCCGTGTACGTGAGTTAAATGATCTGCTAATCGAACTAAAAATTTTGACCCGCAACCTGGTATTGGACAATGTTTACATTTCCTCCGCACCATGTTATCTCTGTGAAAGTTGGATTACAACTGAATAAATCTGTTTGTAAAGCTACATTTATCAAGCCAAAATCGCCGAAAACGCCAAAAACGCCACTCTTTAGCGTTGTGTTTTTCTCTGAGAGCACGCGTGGAATTGCGCGTGGAGATCGTGAGAGGAAAGCAAACGCGTGCTTTCAATAAACGTTTTTCCTTATCTCTGTAAATATCACTGATAAATCACTAAATAAGTTAATAATTTCTCTGTGGAGGAAATCTCGACTTTTTCACCTAATGTACATTTTCAGAAAGATTCCAATATGTTCAGCATCATTATCTTCACGCTTGTATTATTAGGCTACACTAATGCATGCTTAGAGGGAAAATGCCGTTGTCACGAGGAGCTGAGGGTTATCGATTGCACCAGTGTTGGTCTTCGTTCAATGCCGCATGCAACGTCAACCCTGGACAACTATACATCGATTTTACTTCGCGACAATTACCTCAAACACCTCAATTTCACGTCTGTACTTAAAGTGCTTCCACAGGTTGTACTTTTGGATCTGCGGGATAATAATCCGCTATTATGTCAAGATATCACGCGTTTTCAACCATCCAAGGGAATCAATATCATTTCTGATTGCAAGTTTTCATCCACCAAGATTCCAACCCATTCTACCTCAGCCGAGATTCCAACCACCCACAAGACAAAAACAACTACGTATCATCCTTTGTCACCTAACTCTAAACCAAGCATCTCAAGAAATTTAACTTCACATCTCACTACGCAAATCTCAAGAGTGAAAACTACAAATCAGATAATTTGGTACATTTATCTGCTGATTGTAACTCTGATCATTATACCAACAACAGTGATTTTATTTCGATTAATCATTCGATGTTGGAAATCAAGACTCTCACAGCGACCACCAACGGTAATGCTCGATCTGTTACCACTAAATGTCGAAGGCGGTGGGGAGGATAATCAAAGTGAAGAGGATGTCATTTTTATTCGAACAACTGAATTATAAACCTCACACTTTAAATGTAAATTTAGTTTCGTTCGACGGAGACTTGTGAACACAACAATCCAGGCATTGTTTTTCCGTCTTAATTGTTTTATTTACATCAACGTTAATTACTTTTACATGTGATTACGTAGGTCCCAGGAGTAATCCGCTTCCAATCTCTTCTTGCATAACTAACAAAACTATAAACAAAAGCGATCTCACCGCAAAGTTTCGATCTCATCGCAAATTTAAGGAAATGCAAGGAGAAATTATACGCTTGAACTTCTGGGCATTAACCTGAGGTAAACTTAATTACAAATCTGTTAATAATTCAATTAGTTCCTGGTCATGTTGATCCAGGCTATCGTCTGTTAAAGTGTAATGTCCATAAGCAAGCGTGTCACAACCATTACCCAAAATGTATCGCTTGTTGTCAAAGGGACTCAAGCCGATCTTGTTGAGTTTGATGGAAAAGATATTATGCTGAAATGATCGAAGTTGCTTCATTGAAGCCATCTGTTGTTCTTGGTGAAATAAACATTGTTTATAGTGTTCGTGTCTGATCTTTTGTTTTGTGACGTGTTTTGCAATTCCCTTGGCCACTTTTTTCTCCACCGTTTTATTATTCTCACAGTAAAGTAGTGAATACATTTTGGGTCGCAGGCCAACAAATTCTTCAATAGGTATGCCATGCGTCTCGTCTTTAAACTTTCCTATGACTTTTTTGTTTTCAGTGTTGTAGAGGAAATGATCTGTGGTATATTCAGAGAAGTCGAACAATTGCGCGTCGCTTGCCATGTCCGCATAGATGTCTTCTGTCTTTACCTCTAAACATAGCGAGTCGGTATCACTGAACAGGAGTTTTGCCAGAGATCCATACTTTGCCTTGATGTGGTTGTAGTAGAAATCAAACATCAGTACTTTAGACAGCTCCAAGATTGTGAAACCAGCGTAGATAGGACGATTCAAATACAGAGTTGTTTTCTTTAGATTCACACCCGCGATTTCAGGTGTGAAAATTCTAAAGTGATCAAAGGAAGGCGCCTTTGTCAACTTGCGTAATCTTTTCTCTGTTGTCACGAGTTCAATGTTCACTCTGTTACGCAAATTCTCCATTGTCTTCCCAAAAACAGCATTATTAAGTAGTTTAAAGAAGTCCTTTTCAAAGTCATTAGCTGCTTGTTTACGTTTTTCCGTGTTGAAGTCAATATATTCTTTCAACCAAGGCGATTGCTGGAAGGTCAAGACGCGATGAATCTTCGTTAATTTCAAGGCAAGATCCAGGTACAATTTCAAATTCTTGTAATGCAAGATATATCTTGTCTTGTTATGTAGGTTAGGTACCAATTTGCCAATGGAAGGCTCTTTCAAACCTAAGTCTTCCTTCAGCTTTTGACAGTAAGGTGATAGCATGTCATCTGTGACTTTTAATTTCTCAGGACACAGTGGGAAGTCACTGTGGAGGTCATGAAGCTCAGCTGGATACTCTAAATCCACTTCTAGTATGTAGCCAATGTCACTGTCTTCAGATACATTCGAAATATCTAATCCATCAAACTCAGCCTCTGTCAACCAAGCAAAACTATCCACGGGCAATGGCTGTGACATAGCCCATCCATACAAATTATTCGCATCGAGATATATGATATATTTCGATTCCTCGTCTAGTCTAAAATTCGGTAGATACTTATTGTTTGCTTTACTATAACGATTACAAATTACACTTATCCCACCCCGTAGTCCCTCTTCAATAAACAAATGCATATCCACATCGGTCAGTAGCTCTAGTTCGACCTTTGTCATCTTAAGACATGCTGCCCAGCTTAACCCAGGAGCCGTGTAAAAATGTGCAGGGTCTAACTTATAATAATTTAAACAAATTCCCCTAAAATTTTCAAACACATCTGCTAGTAAAAGAACATCCGACTTCACATACAAATCGTGATAGTCCCCTAAGCAATGGCAACCAAACTGTTTGAAAACGTTTTGAGCGTGAGCATAATCCTCCTCGCTAATATGTTCATCTTTCAGCGAGTTAAAAAACTCCGATCTGGGGGGCAAACACGTTTCTGAGAACTTACTGAAGCTATCGAAATATTCATAGGGGTAAATGCCTTTTCTGAGAAGTAGCGGCACTTTTTCATCATCAATGTATCGATTAAGAACTCTAAATTTCCCCACCCCCTCTTTGGCTAGATTTGAAACTAACCTTTCCAGGGAGGCGTTCAGAAATTGAAGGGAGTCGATAAATGTTAGATCCCCAATTGAAAATGAAATATATTTTTCATCGTTTGTTGGTATACAAGAAATTGGTTTGTCTTTAATCATCCCCATAGCTTTAATCAACAAATGCGCGTCATAATTTTTGAGATTATGAAAAACAACTGGTATGCGCTTGGTGAATTTGTAATTTAAATTACAGTCGCTATGAGCGGCACCTCTATATTTTCCAGTGAGATGACAGTGATCCCTTACTCTATCACTTCCCAGCTCTTCATCACAGATGTGACAGTGTGTCGCTGTTTGAAAGCTTCGTTCATCTAAAGCATTTAATTCCATAGGGACTACGTGCTCTAAAATAGGTCTAATACGCTTTTCTTCCACCAACAAGCATTCTAAAAATTTTTCTACTGCGTTTTCCCCTCTATAGACAACTGGTGGAGTGTTAAAATCCTCCACATCTGACACTACAATATAGCAAAAGCCACTCGCTTGATGTTCGTGTGTTTTTTGCGTGTACGACGCATCATCATTCAAATTCTCTTGTGTACAAGGTATTAATATCGATTCAAAATCTGCATAAATGACAAAAGGCACTTTCAATTGTTTGTGTATATCCTTAAAATATAATATATCATTATTATCACTGGGCATTCTAATTTTCTGCGGCCCGTTTTTACGACAATGGGGTTCGTGTTGTTCCAGCAGATCTTGCCTTGTAAACCCATGCAGACAATAATCACAGAAAAACTTCTTACCCTTATACTTTGTTAATGAAGCTAGGAGTCTACCCAAGTTTCTCACCAAACAATAGTGCGTGGTGTCATTGTTCGATATTAGCAGTAAATTTACGTGTTGTTCTTTCTTGCGCTCAGTGATGTAGACAGGAAACAGCTCATTTTCTTCATACCCAAAGAGATTGATGCTAATGGTAGGGTTTTGCTTTTCAAATTTCAATATGTGCTTTACTTTCATTGGAAACTCGATTCCACTTACGTTCAGTTCCTGCTCATAGCCTTTGTAGTGTTGAACGCGATGTGGTTGATCTTTCCAGTGCACCGGGTGAAGGGCCGCTAGAACACTCCACAGAAAGCATTTTTCATCCTCGTTCTGTACATTCAGTATCGCCTTTTTGTCCTCTAACCCTTTGGGCAGTTTCACGTAGCTAGATCCTTGCAGCGGGGCGTACACAGCAACACCAAGGTCTAATTTCAGCACCTATTAACAAACAAATAAGTGAACTTCATTGAGTAAAATGACGGCATAAACTTATTTCACAATAGTCTTTTACATATAACACAAAACTAACTGCTCACCTCTTGCAATTGCCAACCGCTTCCCTCTCGTTGATACGCCTGAAATGACCCTCTGACTTTGTCCACACATTCCTGGTACTGAACGGGCAGTTCATTCAAATTAATTAGTCGTTGGCACTCACTTCTGAAGTGAGGCGTAGAAAATTCATCCTCTCCATCTGGTCTGTATTTCACCATTCGCACTTGTACTGTAATAAACCATTTGAGTCCCCTTTTTTCCTTGAACTCTTTTTCCAGATATTTTAAGACATTAGTTCTCTTGCCTTGTAGAAACAGGGACAAATCATACTTTTCATTGACTCGTGGTTTCATATGTATCGTTTTCAGGTTTCCATTAATTGCACTATCACATCCATCGTTTTCCGCCGCCTCCTTAGTATCACCGCTGTGCCCCCCTCCAACTTGATCTGTAGTTCCTCCAATAAGCGTATCTCGCTCGTTGTCTTCTGTCAGCATTTGCAGTTTTCTACAGTTATTTTCATGCAGTCTTTTATTGTCATGACGGTAGAACCTTCTAGTGCAAAAACTACACTGGAATTCTTTGTTGACAGCATGTACCTTCGCATGTCGTTTCAAGTTACGTTTATCTGTAAATTCTTTTTTACACTGTTGACAGGTGTGCTTCATTCTTCTGGTACTCTGGGTTGCTTGAGTTTCTGATTTTTCTATTATCTCCTCGAGAAATTCCATCATGCTGTCACATGAAACTGCGTGATTGCGGGAAATCTCTTCCCATTCGTTAACGCTTAGCTCCATCGTTTCAATGTCATCCATCTTCGTTTCAGATATGACTGGAATGAAGTTTCTCTCTAGATTTTATAGGTTAGCAATTTCTCATAATGACATCACAATCTTAATTTAGAACCATCTCACCACTACAAGAATTTAGATTTATCACCCCTTGAAGAGATATCATCACTATTTTAAGTCTTGACGTCATATGCATCATGTCCTAAAATACATTTTGGATTCTACGTAATGTGATGTATTTAGCGTGTGATGTGGAATCTAAATTTAGAATCTATTGTTTGCAAGAGGTATAAACAAACGAGTAAAAATCATTTTCTCACACACATTGCGAAAGAAGTTTGAAGACAACATGTTTAAAATTGGAGACACCGAGACGAAGATTTCTGTAACGACATGGAATGGGTCGGTAAGAGTACATTTCAGAAAATTTTATCAAAGCAAGTTTAACCGAAGGAAGTTTTACCCTTCAAAGCAGGGGATTGCTCTAACTTTAAAAGAATGGAACGATCTAAAAGCACTTGTTACACAAGTGGATGAAGTTGTCGACTGTACAAAGATTATGTTGGAGGACGTGAAGGAAGAAAGAATGGAGATGAATAGTGATTGGGTGACTGACTGTGATGAAATGTATCATGATGAAGAGCAAAAGAAACCAGCATTTGAAAGACAAGTTGCTGTAAACGAGGTGGAGGACACCCACAGTCTAGAAACTTTCAATGAAGAAGTGGTGAAGGAAATTGTAAGACTTAGCGAGGATACTCGCAAGAACAAAAACATTAGACTTCTTCGCCCGGAGGATTTTGAAAGCAATGCTAATTTTGCCTTTGAGTTTCAAAACTAGACTTGTTTGTTCGCGTGTGGTTTCAATTTAAGAAGCACTGAATTTGTATTTACATTTAACAGGAGTGATAAATAAACTGATTAGAAGGAAATACTCGCGAGTGTTTGGTCTCAGTTTACTAGTAGAAGATAGGACTACTAAATGAAGTAGCATTAATTTGATTTGAAATTGAATTAACTATTGTTTAAAATTGCGCGGGCAACGTTTGAAATCGGTTAAGTTTGAACAGAAAAGAAACACACACACACACACACACACACACACTGCCACTCGATCTTTGTAATTAGTCGACTTCTTTCCTAGCACAGCATCCCCCTTACACAATACACACTATTCTTTCACACCATCCTTAGCACACTATTTCATTTTATGTACTTTTATGCTTTTTTTTGTGCTTTTCTAACGTTAGACGCAAAACGCGTCTTAGGATTTTTTTTTCTTTTTCTTGTTTAATTTTTATTTATTTATCCACACAAACACACATTCACACACACGCGCTTATCCCACCTATAGAATGGGATAGGCCGTTATGATGTGACTATTAGATTTTCTTACAACCACACAAATTCGGTCTGAAGGTAAAGCGGTTGTACCATGCTGTCCGATGGTATAATGAAAGCGTTTTTTTGTACAGAAGTTTATCTACACACCACCGATGCGGTTCAACCACATCAGGGTGTGCAACAGTATTCAGAACTAGGTTTCTTACCTGGACTTTACTTGTACTTGTAAAAAACGACTTACCGCTAACTGCCGGGGGCATGTGATTTTTGAAGATGTGCTCCATCTTCAAAAATCAAATTTAATAATCTTTTCTCTGTTCTCAATACTGTACGGAGCTGATACGCTTGAACAAACTATTTGAATAGAACAATGAACTCCTTCAAGTAATGAACTTTATTGAAAAACAATTAATTTTACACAAACAGTGTTTATAATCTTATTTCACTTGTATTCATAACAACCAAACTTCAAACATTCATCTTGAGTTTCGTTTTGCTCTCGTTCAAAGTTTTTATACATTTGTTATGCTCTTCTTTCATCTACTTTATCAAGGTGAGGGAAATATTGCAATCATTTCTTTGTTCTCGGTTCTGTACAGATCTAATACGTTAAACAATAAAAAGTATTTGAATACAACAATGGTCACACCTCATTTCACACCATGAACTTTATTTAAAACACTTAGTTTTACAGAACACTACAACTCCATTTCACTCGTATTCATAGCATCCAAGTCTCAGGCATTCGTCTTCATTTTCGTTTTGCTTTCTTTCAAAGTTTTTATACATTAGCTATGCACTTGTTTCATCCACTTTCACAAGGTGAAGTAAATACTTCAACCATGGGTCCTCCATATAAACATCTAATTTTTTACGTATTTGTTCTTCAATCGCTGACCACAGTTTATCAACTTTTAAATGTTTTTTTGCTTCCTTGTAGTGACAGATCCATATTTCTTCCTCCTCCTTCATCATGCAATCGTGATGCATCTGACTTGGGTCATCGATTTGACATCCCTCACAACAACGCCTCGCTTCTTCATACACCAGGTAATTCATTTCTCGGGCAAATTCATCCTGTATAATGTCTGCAATTTTGTTTCTTAGCAGCAGTGCTTGTATTTCAATTTCATCCACCAGTAGATTTCTTCTTTGATATTTACCAATCATGACTTCAAGCTGTGTATTCAACTTCCTTTGCTAGTTGTTCAAGATAGCATACCTTTGAGGTTTTAACGTATTTATAATGAAAAAATCACATGATCTCTGGTACTAAAAATAATTCTATGACATCATTCTACCCATCTTAAGATTATGACGTAATACTTCCAATGACACCTCATCACGATGACGTCAGTATAATATTTTTAGATTATGATGTCATCATGATGACGTCAACCCCTAGGGTATTGTGACGTCACTGTGTCCCTGTGTCCTTGTTGGAGAACCCCTAAATTTATACTACTCACATAAACATGAGGCCGGCGCCGCCATCTTGGAAAGCATACACGAAAAGTTAAAGAAGCTTAGCTGGACGTGCTTGAACAAATAAACGGAAGACTGCTGAAGATTGAAAATACTGTAGGTGACATGGAAAGAGGACTTAACTCTATGACAGCAGAACTGCAGAAGGTAAAAACGGATTTAGACTCAAAAGCAGATAAAGCCACTGTCGATGCGCTGAAGGATGAAATCGAAGAATTACAAAACAGGTCAAGAAGGAACAACTTAGTCTTCTATAATATACCAGAGAAAGCTGAAAAAGGAGATTGCATCTCTTTTGTACAGGATTTTATTACGCAGCATATGGGCCTTGAAACGATATGTGGCCATGTTGAGCTGGAGAGGGCACACCGCACGCCAAGCAAAACGCCTTCTGCTGGTGAAAAGGGTCCAAGACCAATGCACGTTGCTTTTCTTCGATACACGGATAAAATGAAGGTACTAAGGAATGCCGCCGCTCGTCTAAAGGATAACCCGTTAAACGGAAATGCCATCGGTATAAGTGAAGATTTCGCCAAAAGAACCCAACGGCGGAGGCAAGAGCTCGTGCCCTACAGAAAGTTTCTAAAGAAGAAACTTGGAGACGACCGGAAAGTCTACATCGCATATCCTGCAATACTCAAATATGTCGATGCCAATGGCCGTCACAGAATCGTAGGAACAGAAGAACTAGCAAAACTGCGCCATGAAATGGAAGAGGCAATGAGTTAACCTAGCAACGCCGTCGGAGTGATACTGATCAATAACAACAACTTTAATCTCACATTTTACCCATTGTTGGAGTTTAAAGAACTTCACAGGCAATGCCTTTAATTTGTTTCATAAGAGGTAATTTTCGTTTTTATGTTGTAAGTGATGCAATGTTTTCTCCAGGCTTTAGCTTAAGAAGGCTTCTGTATTGTGAAACTATTAAGATATCGATATTTGTTCGTTAATATGAATAAGTTAACTTTTATTACGTTAAATGCTTTCATCACTTTCTTGAATTCGTTAAAGACAAGTTAATTGTGCAAAGATCGATTTTTTATTCCAAAGGACAAAAAGCAAAATTTCTTTCACAATGGAAGCCTCTCCTCTCCTTACTGTAAATGATTATAATTTAATCTACGTATGCGTGAAGCAAGCCTGGTGCAGTGTATGTTGTATTAATAGTTGGAATCTTAATTCTTAATTGTAATTGTAATTTTTTGTAACCTTAAATTTTGTAGTGAAAGTGTTGTAAGTGATGTAGTGGTAATAAAGATCTATGGACCAAGAAAAAAAAAAAAAAAAAAATCGTGATAGTTGACGATAGTTCACCGGCAGCCGCGCAAGCAAAGTCGCGAGAGCAGCAAGCTCCAAGCTCTCTCCGCGTAAAAATGTGAATACTAAATGGAGTCCCGTAAGACAAAGTTGTAAAAATATCAATTTTTCGCGACGAAAGAGGGCGGCAGCATGTTTTCTAACCGCTATCGGGCCAGTGATTACCAAAACAGCTGACCGAAAAACTATCATGAACTGTCATACGCGTGGTCAAACGAGAAAATTAAACTATGATCGACTATCATGAAGAATTTGAACAAGCTCAAACTGAATGATAGTTGATGATAGTCAACTATAGTGCATGATAGTTGGTGGTCAAACGGGAGCGGGCGGTCAATTATCATCGACTATCATCGACTATCATGAGCCGTTTGACCAGGGC
>JAHPZR010013121.1:0-7500 GCA_019787425.1 Platygyra sinensis
GAAATTCAATATGTCCTCAAAATCAAGTCATTCTAGTTCTTCTTGTTAAGGTACATCATATTTAACTGGGATTCAGTCTATCAGATTGACAGTTAAGCAAACTACGTACAACTACCTTAAATAACACGACTAAATTCAATTAAAAAACTCTAACAGTTATCTTCCGGTACTTCATATCGATGTACTTTTCGTTCCCAGTCCTTCTTTTTGAAAAACTTCAGATTCGAGCATAAACGCTAAGTTTTCTCTTAATCAGAATCACACGATTGAAGTCTACAGTTTCCGGCTTTGCCGTCCATGATGGTGGGAATTTTACGATTTAACGCTGTAGTGGCAGCCTGTCAAGATCAGTTACAAATCACTGCAATATGAGTCCAGAAATTTGAATTGCCGGCTTCCAAATCGAACACAAGATAAACTGAAGACTCACTGAAAGGTTGATCCAGGTGGAGAGGAACCGTGACAAGCCAAAGAAGAAAGTCTAGAACTACCCAGGAATGCGATGATCTTTTTTTTTTTTTTAATTTTTTATTTATTTTTTTTTAAATTAATTTTTATTTATATTAAATAATAAATGAATAAAAAACACAATAAAAGGTACGGTAAAGTAAATTCTAGGCATAAAAGGAAACTACAACACTTTAAAGACTACAATAGATGTAGAATAAATTAATGCTAGGCGCTACTGATTACAAATTTGAAACTGTGACATCTTCGACACAAAGTAGATAGATTAGTTTAAACTACTGAGACGTTGGTGGTGGCAAAATTTCTGGAACACAAATCTTTTAATGTAAGGCATTACCGTTTCTCATTAAAGAGCTTGGCAGTTTTGTTTTTTTATTGCAATTTATCTTACAACACCTTATTTTCCAATAACACTCCATTATTTGTTAAGTGATCGCTTATGGGAGGTTCAAAACAAAAGAAAATTTCAAACTTTTAGCTCTTAAAGTGGTTACGGTCGCTTACGAGAGATGTTCTCTTACAAGCGGTTCCAAATATAGTGATTTGGCTGGGAAACTTTTGGTATTTTGGAAAACTGGTCGCTGAGAAGAGGTCACGGTACGGTTGACGCCAATGATCACCCACGGCACTCAGCACTACAGTATCGTCCAGTAACATTTTCATTTGAAGAGTTTTGTACAAGGACCATAGTTATGTGAAACAGACGCAAAGGCCAACTCGGAAATGACCTTAATAGTAAATTCCATACTTCATAGATTTTGAAGCATAAATAACGACAGTGTTCAGCATCTTATCAGAGTCTCGCTCCTTATCCTTTAAGTTACAGCTTTGTTTTGGTTTACATGCGAGATTTTGGCTATTACATTTTATTCGGAGCATGTCGAAACGAAGAAAACTTCATACTTTCAGGAACACACCTTACATTGCATTAAAGCCATACGAGTTCTGAAGATTTCGCTTCACCATTGCCGGATTTCATACGTTGGGGGCCTGGGTACAATCGGTGTATTATGGGATTAACAACACAAGAAGACCATATATTCAGAAAGAGCACACCGAGCTTTACAAAATCTTTAAGTTTCGTGTGAATTGGGCCAATATTGAACAAGATACAGCCATTCAAAAACTTTAAAATTTGCAAAGAAATGTATGGCTTTCCGGCCAAGTGTCCGCAAAATGTATGGGTTTCCGGACAAGTGTCCGGCAATCCATACATTTGTTCCTAAATTTTTACGGTTTTGAATGGCTGTATCTTGTTCAATATTGGCGCAATTTACACGAAACTTAAGGATTTTGTAAAGCTCGGTGTGCTCTTTCTGAATATATGGGTCTTGTGTTGTTAATCCCATAATACACCGACTTGTACCCAGGCCCCCGACGTATGAATTCCGGCAATGCGATATCAATAATTTCAATGGCATCGAAAATGGCAGAGGCTGAGTAGACGGTGTGAATGGGGTTAACCGACTAGCGACAAAGGGCTAGAAAATATTACTGACTATCGACAAAACGAGGAAAAAAATTACGGACTAGCGACAAAAATTAACTGGGATTTACCGACAACCGACAAAGGTCGAAAATTTTAAGCGGCAAGCGACAAAGTACTGAAATTTTTAACCGACAACCGAAGTGTAGACCCCCCCCCCCCCCCCCCCGCCCAATTCAGACCCTCTGAGTAGGGTCAGTTTAATCCTTAAATTGCGCGCACCAGATGCAGAGTGTTATACCATAACTCTATAAAGTGAGCTACCGCTTTAGCACGCATGTAATCATTCTGTGCCAAGACAAACGAACCCATGAACCCTGCGCATGTCCCCAAAATCTCTGATTGTTCACAACTATTGGGCGTTTACTACCGTACGTAGTTTATTTTTTACTCGTGGTGTTTCGGTCGGCACGATCATTTGACAATCGACAAGTTTCGAATCGCTGTTCCATGAATAATTTCCATGACTTTTGAGTAATTTATATATAAAGAGACTAGAGAAATAGTTGAATCCAAACACGGTGACATGTTACGTTAGTAACCAGCAGTAACACAATCCGCGACATTTACTAAAGTAGCGTATTTAGCGTGACTGCGGTGTTTGAGCTTGTTTCTTACCGTAACGACCAAAAAGCCGAAAGGGATCGGAAAATTGAAAATCTTTTTTAATATATTATCCCACAGATTTAGAAAATACTGCAATACCGCATTAATAAAGACTGGACTAAAGTTATCTACTCCATTGCGCGTGCATATCAAAATAATGTTGTGCAATACAGATTTTCTAGGTTTCCCTAAAGTTGAAAAAAAAATATATAAGGCACATTTTCAGCTTTAGTCTCTGCGTATCACGAGTTTTGCCCCGTGACTTGGATCGGCCGCGCCGAGGCCGAAGGGCCGTTGTACTCGAGACCTCGGGAAAAGCTTCTCTCGCCATTGGCCCTCCCTCATGATATTTCAGCAATGGTTTGTATATTTTTCCGTTTCATTCGCCGGCAATAATCATGACTACAACCCCTCAGCTCTGTTATCATTTATCCGGCCAGTGTGCATGCAAAGGCCACAAAATGGATTACGTGATAAATTTGTGAGCGAGCAACCGAAAACCCTCGTGATCCCATGCATTGTTTGTCAATTAAGCGACAGCTTGTGCTGGGTGGTTTTGTGGTTCTACTTATACTGTTGCATTGCCAAGATTTCAAACAACACATTGCCTTGTACAATTTAGTGAGACTTATTGCAAGTTCAGGCCAACGATTTGAAATGCGTAAGCAATTTTAAGATAAATATTGACGAAGACAGGAGTGGAAAAAGCAAAGCGTCAGTTTCCAAAATGAAGTTAATTCAGCTGTTAATTTAAAACTTTCAGATTTGACTGTCTACAGGTTAGAGCGGTTTTGATTCCATGTAGTAAAGCACCGTGACATATTCAATTAACAATTGTTTGATTCAGTTTGGTGCTGACCCTTACACGAGAAATTAACATAAGTGCGATTCTTCTTGAACTCAAGTTACAGTTAAAGCACTAAAGGTCGTTTAGTTGCTTTTCAAACCGTCTGCCTTAGTGCAAAGTTGTATCGATTACACCTGCCCGCGAGGTTTATTTTCGCGAGATGCCGCTTAATGTGGTCAACTGGATAATAAGGGCACTACTGCGTGTACTTTAGGTGTCGGTATTGAGTTTATTCGAAGTGCTGATGATTTGAAGTTTTTGTCAAAGAGCGAGTTCGGCTTGCAACTGTGCCCTGTCTGACGGGACTATACGGTGTGACTCACAACAACGACGGTGGACCCAGTAAGCTAACATAAAGCTAAGAAAATCAGAAAATAACATCTTACCAAAAATATACCAGGCCTGCCATGTGTTCCACGATAAAATAATCTATCTGCTTGTTTCAAACTGAGCAGAGTGCAACAGGGAAACCTAGCCTTAGAAGATCACATGACACTAGTGGACAACAATACAGGACACCCAGCCTCCTGTTCATAGTCTTACCTGCCACATGCGCAAAACGCAGCGCCCTGACATAATTAAATCCTGGCTTGAAGACCACGGGCCAGATCACCGGAACTTAGCTTGCATTGGCATAGTTTACAAGAGGCAATTTTGGTGGGAGCAGCAATGGCGAAGTGGCGAGAGTGCCCGCTTCCCACCAATGTGACCCGGGTTCGATTTCGGCCAAGCGACACTGACTGATTGGTTGAGTTGTTATTGATTCTCGTCTAGCTCCGAGGGCTTTTCTCTCGAAGTGCTCCGGATTTCCTCCCTTCACAAAACCAACATATCCAAATTTAATTCACTTGGATAGAAGACGCGACTGTAAACAGGCCAGTAGACAGATGTAGTTTCCTCTCTAAAGATTAACGGTGCGTTCCTTTGAAGTGATTTCGATAGGGATCAGTGACCCCAAGATCTGTCTGGATCATTATGGTGCATCAAAGGAACCGACGAATCCACTCTGGCCATGGATTCACCGGTTCCTCTGATGCACCATGATCCAGCCGGATCTTGGATCACTGATTCTGATCCAGATCGCCCCAAAGGAACGTACCCTAAAATCTAGTACTTATGTCATTTTTGTTTTTATTCCGGCACGAAAAAATTCGATTTACTGCATATCTTGATCAAAGGCGAGGGCCAAATATGATAGCTTTGATCCGAACTTCGACGCGCGTCTAATGTGCATCGAATATGCCTTGCCTATGCATTAATTTGATCCTTGACAAAGAAGAGGCAAAATGTGATCCTAACTTTGACTCCATGTTTGACGCACGTCAAAGGAGGAATCAAATATCTTATGAATTTGTCATACACTTTATCCCTGTCACAGGGCGAGGTCAAACATGACACTGTAAACTTTGACTCCAGTTTTGACTCGCGTTACTGAGGCGTTCAAAGACACCACGCTTGGCATACCTTTGATCTCTAACGTCAAAGGCGCTCAAAGACACACACGGCTTTGCATACCATTGATCTCTTATGTCAAAAGCGTTTAAAGACGGCATGGCAGTTGAACAACTTCGATCCTACGTTATGTCATGTCAAACGCCCTAATAAACCCCTGTTTTAAGAATTTTTTTCTGTTTTAAACGAATAAAAAGAAAGCTTCAGTGCTTTCTTTCCAATGTTTTGTTTTTCATTAATAATGTTTTCACTACCGGGAGTCGGTAGAAGAAAACATCAAGAAAACGCAGGCCGCCAGCGGCTTCCCTCATTTTTACCTGGACCAATCAGCGAAGTCGACTGGAAAGAGAATTTAACTTCATTATGGCGGCCTTTGTGAAATTTTCAGTGTGTTTTGAACCGGCGAAAAGGTGTGTCTTTGAATTTCATTCAATTTTCAATGTTCCGGAGAATAACAAAGTTTAGAACGTAAAACGCAGCAATAACTACATACTACACTTTGGTCGAGATCAAATTCGTACGCAAGTCAAAACAAATTTGTCACCGTTTGGCCACCCAACCCATGTCAGCGCAAGTTGAGTGACGTGCACTAGCCTATTATTAGCCAATGAAATAGAGGACAGTCTGCCTTAATTTTTTTTTTTTTTTTGAACTGACGTGTACTTGGAAAACAATAGAATAAACAACCAGAAAACAATGGCCCTAGTCCTGGAAAACAATAGAGGTGGATGAGTCCGAGAGCAAATAAAATTAGAGGTTCCGAAGAGGTGCGTGGCTACTGGTGTACTTGTAAGGAAACTTGTGGGTCCGTTTGGCCTCCCAACACAAAAACCGGCTACGCGTCCGCTTGCGACTACTTGCCGGTTCGTTTGGCCAAGTTATTTTATTTCAGGGATTTTGCAGTAGAAAAAATGTGCCAGTAGTCGCAAATTGTTTGCTAATCAAATGTACAATTATTTTGACATGTTTCATGATGTTCTCGGAGTTTCATTTAAGAACTAACAGGGAATTAAGGAAAACACTGCTGATCAGGAAAGGATCTGAGGAAATTTTAACACAGGAACAGCAACCAGCTTACGTCAGATTTGTTTTTTTGTTTTTTGTTTTGTTTTTTTTTTCTAGATTACTGCCATTAAAGATCGTGGGGAAGAACGCAAAACAAGTAAGCGTGCGAGCGTGACTGTGAGCGTCACGTGCGAGCGGCAATATCGGGAGACGCTATCCGCGCTCCGAAACAGCCGTGCCTCTCAGCACGCTCACAAGTCAAGCCCACGGTCATGCTCACAACTTCCGGTTCGCAGATTATCAACTTATCAACTTCCGGTTCACCGATTTATCATGTAAATGAACGAACTGAAAGAAGACACAAATCACGGTTCGTAATTTATCGACGATTTCCATTCATCGCTGCAGCAGAATGTCCCTTCTAGGCTTGTATCCATGTGAGAACGTGACAGCTCCAACTTATTTGTCATATTCGTCGGCTTCGACGGCAATGTTATTAGGAATTGTCGCCACAGTTGGAAACTTTTTGGTGGTAGCGACCGTGTTCCTTGATCCCAACAAAGACCTTCGCTCGCCGTTCAGCTTCTTCGTGGCCAATATGGGACTCGCTGACCTAGTCGTAGGGCTTATCGTCTCTCCGATGGCAGCCGTATACCTAATCTCTGAAGGACTGAACCATACCAAGTTGAACCAGGCAAACAAGCAGTTCCGTATCTGGAGGCATTTGCCCTATTTTATTTCTTGTACTGCGTCGCTTCTCAGCCTTACAGCTCTGGCGTTGGACCGTTACATTGCAATCACTTACCCTCTGCATTACAGATCCAAACTGAACCCTGTTAGAGCTTTCACGATCTCGTGTTTTATTTGGATTGTCTCGGTTCTTCTGAGTCTAATCTACTTCCTAGTTGGCTACGACAATTTCAGGTTTGTCTTTGCCAACACGGCTGTAGCGGTTGCTTTTGCGGTGCTCATTTTTACCAACGTGAAAATTTTCAAGTTTTTGCGACGCTGAAGTCCGTCACTGGGACAGGATCCACGACAGCACAGAGGAGAACGCTGTCAAGAAGCAAGCAGTAAAGAGAGAGAAAAAGATTACAAAGACATTAGTGATCATACTGGCATTATTTTCAGCTTTCTATGTCCCTTCATGGGTATGCGTTTACATCATTAACTTTTGCGCCACTTGCGATTGTATCTTTATTCATTGGTGAGAGACATCCAGTTCATTCTCGTAATAGCAAATTCAGGCGTTAATCCATTTGTATATGCATGGAGATTAGAAAATTTCCGCAAGGCTTTCAAGAGTGTCTTGACATGCCGCGCATTTTCACAGCGACTTAGGTCCTGATCAATTTTCGACTTGGTTGAGCATCATCAATACTGTCGTCAGTGATGCCAATATTGGAAGATAGCTGTGCACGAAAGCAGAAACGAATATAGCTTATAACCACAAACTCAAAGTTCGCAGTCGTAGTTCTATATTTAGAGGACAGCGTCATGTCCTTTGCATCTCAAAACATAAATCTCAACTTCGCAATTTCGTCATTTAAATCTTAGCCATTCTTAACCATCCTTGTTCCTTTCTGGTTTTTGTTTTTACCTCTTTGTGTGTCTGTGTACCGAAGCAAACGATTCG
>JAHPZR010013121.1:10000-30577 GCA_019787425.1 Platygyra sinensis
TTAGTAGTTCGCTGTCGCTATTTCTTCATTCAAACTACTTAATTAATATAGCAAAGCGTTGTGTATCCTTTGGATCCTACTAACTTGTGACTACATCGTTGGATTTCCAGCTTCTTCATTCAAAAATAATTAATATAATTTGCTGGTAGCCTATGAATCATCCTTGGATGATCCGATGTATGTCCTGTTCCTGAATGATTAAACGCCGGGGAACCCCGCGGCTAACCACTAACTTCATTGATTGCTCTGTTGCCAGCAGGGTTGTCGTGATGGTGCAGTGGTAGCACACCCGACTAGTAACCAGGGGGACGCGGGTTCGATTCCCACTCACGGCATATAAATGTTTTTTCATTCTAAAGGGATCAGTTAGTAGTTCGCTGTCGCTATTTCTTCATTCAAACTACTTAATTAATATAGCAAAGCGTTGTGTATCCTTTGGATCCTACTAACTTGTGACTACATCGTTGGATTTCCAGCTTCTTCATTCAAAAAAAAAAAAAAAAATATATATATATATATATATATATATATATATATATATATATATATATATATATATATATATATGTATGTATGTATGTATGTATGTATATATATATATATTAATTCGTGACTTATCAGACCTTGCGTTTAAGTCAATCGTATTTATCCATTTTATCACTTTCGCTTTTCAATTTATTCTTTGTGCATGATTTGGTATTTCAAAATTGGGATATTTTCGGCTTACGGTTTTATCGTATTTATTCTTGGATACTTATGTCATTTTTGGGCAAACGTATTTTAACATGAAGTGGTTGATCCCGATAACCATAGTTAAAACAACTCTCTTAACCAGTGTTGATTTAGTTGGCCAGACTCCGTAAATAAGAGATCCAATTTTTCTATTAAGCTCAGTGTCAGTGCCAAGAATCGGGACAAACAACTATAGAATTTAAAAATAAGATCCGCAACTGCGTTTACGTTGTAATCATCTAGTAAGCTAACTCAAATATTAAATGGTGATTTCAGCTGTTGTGCGTCTCGATAAAACAATCTCCCGTGAAAACAGTTTGTTTTAGACTGTGAAAAGCTCGCACTTCTAGGATCAGGTCAGCATATTGATGAGCTTTCCAGAGCTTATTAATTCTAGTTTTCCGTCACATGTCTAACACCTTCCCAATCCTTTGTTCTCTACTCGTGGACTTGGGCATAAATTTCGGATGTTTCCTCTAACAAAAACATAAATGTTTTTTTTTTTTTGAAAGAAACTTAGCTCAAAATGATAACTTTCCTTTTTTTCCGATTATTGGCCTTTGTGAAGTATTCCATAGCGTAGAATTTCCGTGAAATACAAATCATTGCACAAACAGACAAACCGAGCAAGATTATAGATTCTTTTGCTCTTGCCACCTCCAACAGCTGAAGTTACCGAACTTATCCTGGTATCCGGTCGTTTCGTACCCATGGACGTTTCGTACCCAGACGTTTCGTACCCAGACGTTTCGTACCCACTTTCGGTCGGTTCATACCCAACCCTCTGGTCGATTCGTACCCAAGACATTATGACACAAAATGTTTTAAGACAAACAAACATTTTATTTCTCTTATCCTAGTAATCGCAAAAAGCTAATTTCTAATCAAAGGGACATTGAAAAGTTATCCTTTAGTTGATACTATTGAAAAATCGTGGCCTACGATCCTAATATATTTTCCCCACTATCACGGAGCGCCTACGACGTAAACGTTCTTATTTTCTGTATTTTTCTTAGTAACTAACAATGAAAATTCTCGTAGTAAATGTAGCTAATGTCTAAGTTCAGTTCAGTGCGTCACTGGCCTGTTGATATTTGCACATCCTTTGAGCAGTTGCTTCAGTGACTTCTCCTTCTTGTTGAAGGCGTCCCAAAGTTCGAAGAGCCGCCTGTGCACTTCACGGGAGGTGGCCCTCTGAATCCTCTTAAGCTTGCGCTCGGAGACCAGGCGAATTTGTACCGACACTAGGCCCGCTTCTTTGTGTAGTAGGGCCACAAACATGTAGAGAGGCAGACCGCATCGACTAGCAGGTCTTCTGTTTAGACTATGATGCCAGCCCTCAATGTCATTGTTTGTTCTAAGCAAAACCCTCAAAGACGTTCTATAGGTGGACCCATAAATCAAAAGGATCGAAATTCTGACCATTTCGTTAGTTAATGCTAGTGTTGTTTACTCTCATTGTTGCAATATTCTAATTTAATACCTTTGAAATAAAAGAGAAAAAATCACACCTATCTTGCGCTCAATAATAATTAGCTGCTATTGTCAAGAAACTTGCGGGCCACTGACACTGTTTAAGTTGATCATTAGTATAAAAAAAGATCACACATATACCTTGCGCATGCGAGCGTTGCATCTTAATCGTTTTAACAAGTTTCTCCCTCAAAAACTCCAAAAACTTTGTCATTATTTCTTGGGTACGAATCGACCAGAGGGTTGGGTACGAACCGACCGAAAGTGGGCACGAAACGTCTTTGCCTGGGTACGAAACGACCGGTATTCCTTATCCTTAACAAAGGTGTTTACTTTAATTTTAATGAAATACCGACTGATTAACATAAATGCGACGCGAATACTGGTTGTAGGGAGTAAGACGACTGACAAGCAATACACAAATAGAAGTGGCCAGAGGAATTGAGTCTTCCGTAGCGGTGCTATCATACAAAATTTGCTCAGTAACAGCTTAATTAATCATCTTATTAGGCCCCGTCAACACTAATCCGTTTTCAAACGAAAATGGAGCTGTTTTGCTCCGTTTTCAAAAAGATTTGCGTCCACACTTATCGCTTTCCTATCGTTTTCGCTCGTCCACACAACAACGCCGTACCCGTTTTGAAAACGTATACCCTCAGTGCGCCAATCTCGTTCCCAGAGCCTCGTTCCCCTTGACCAGCGGTCGGAAAACGAGAGCTCTGGGAGTAACCATTTTGAAATAACAAAGGAAATAACCGAATTCTGCCCATTCGGTTTCACGCAGTCTGTATCCACGGCGCATGCCTGAAATGGTTGTTCCCAGAGCTTTCGAATCCCTGCCGCAAGCCGGAAGGATCGTGGGCTCTGGGGACGAGAATGTCAGTGCGCACGCTCAAATAGACCATCGCGCAGAATGCTATTGTCTTTCGCGACATGTACTTACAGTGCCCAATTGTTCAATGCACGGAATAATAATGGTACAGATTAAGCTTTCGGATTGCCGATTGCCTTCGTCAATGAATCGGCGGCTGTCGCTCTAATTTAAATGCGGCCTACACTCTTTACAAAGACTTTTGTCAACAAACTAGTGTTTTTGTTGACATGTCACACTCGCAATGGTTTGAGCGCGGAAGCCAAAAGGTTTCCCACAAAAAAAAATTCTTCTTTCAAAGCGATGTCATATGGAAAGTGCGGTGCGCGAAACACTTGCATCTACGTATTTTATCGTTGTACTCTATTACTCGACCGGCCAAAACATTTCATTAGACACAGTCTGTTACTCGATTGGTTTACGATTAGTTTGTACGTTGGATCAAGGACTTCAAAGACAACATTCGTACGACCGTGGGGAAAGCAAAAATTAAAACATTTCTGCTCGAACGTGTCTTACGCCTGAGCGAACATTGTCTTCCATTGTTTGTGCGAGATAATTATTCAAAATTGGATCCGTTTTAACTCTCGCGGGAATTTCAAAGCGAGCCCGAGCTATTGTCATGCAAGTCTAAGTGAGCGAGCGAAGAGCGGGAGTTGGTCGCACGAAAGGTGGAAAAAATAAAAGCCAGAACTTCCAAACGTCAAAACCATAGGAACGTTTGTGTAAAGCTTCATCGGCAGCTCGACTGCCATAACCACATGCTAAAACAGGGATCTGGGTATTGGTTTGAGAGAAATCGAGCTTTGATGTAAATCAAAAGCGACTTTCCATACTCGCTGGTGACTAAAATGGCCAAATTTCAAATAAAAATAGCCAGGGATTAAAGACCACGCAAAAAGGCGAAATGGAAGAATATTTTTTGTTAATCCCTCTTCTTTAAAAGCCATATGCTAAAAGTAAGAAATGTTGGATTGTTTGGACGGAAACTTCTCAAACTCATTAATAATTCATAAGTTTGATAGCCAAAAATGAAAAAAAGACTAAATTCGTCACGTGCATGAGTCTTGATATCCAATGAAAACCTAGATGAAAACCACACGTGTTTTGGATATCGTATCCAAACCACACTTTGCTTTCATCTGATTCCTCATTGGATATCAAGATTCACGCGTCAAAACAAAAGAAATTAAGCATAAGAACAGGATTTAAAAAAAATTAGCATCCTTGGGAACTTGCATTTTAATAAAATAATTTTAACAATAAAACTCATGAACTTGAAATTGGAAATTAAAACTGTCTTAAATACACATAGCGTCCGATACTAAATACTGTTTCATAAACAGTTTTCGGTGGATATCTCTTTACCTATTTACATGACCCACCTAGATTAGCTAGCTACCTGTGGGCATGTCCAATTTGTTAAAATAATTATTAGAAAATAAAAGAATGTATGTATGTATGTACCTACGTTTTGCTCCAATTCAATGACAAATTTTCTTTGCCAACAATTCAGACTCAAGCATAAGTCCAGCGCTTTGAAACCTAATGTAAATCAGTTAATATCTGAAAGAACCTCCCGAAGGAATGGATATTTTTCTTTACCCGAGTAATTCGCTATTCGTTAAAATAGTTTACGCGTATTTGTTTTTTACCTTGATGACGGGGACGACTTTCTTGACTTAATTCTCTTCTTCGTAAACCATTTTTGGCTCCTACACCGTGCCACTCCTTCCTCACTCGTGGTTGGGCGCTAATGAATCATGCATACAAACGCGTTCTTTCGGAAAAGGGGAAATATTTAACACTGCATAATTTCTTATTGTTTCGTTTGCGAAAGCATGTCACTGCATAATTTCCTATCGTTTCATTTGAGAAGCCATATCAAAAACTCGTGCTTCGTGTTTCATCAGGGGCTCCAAACACCTCGAAACAATAAAAGCACTCGGCCTGCGGCTTCGTGCTTTCATCACTTTCTCGGTGTTTGGAACCCCTGATGAAACACTCGCACTCGTTTTTGATATATTACTTGAAAAACGCAAGCCCTCCTTGGCATTTTCTCATCAATTTCTCTATTGTTATGCGCCCGCTTTGCTAGTCAACTTTCAAATTTACCGCCAGCGACACAGTCAAGGTCCCGGATATGTCGTTGCATTCTGCGCGATGCTCGACGCATGCGCATTTCAATATATCGGTCCGCGAAATTGGCGCCATTTTGGATACTCGTGCTCGAGTGGTCTGGCGTCCGGTTGTGTCTATTTTGACGACGTCATCGTTTTCAGATAGCATCGTTTTCTCCGGCCACACTAAAAAACAGCGTTTTCACAAAGCATCGTGTCAAATCGCTCTACTCTAGAGAGCGTTTTCGAATGGCTCCGTTTTCTGCGATCGTTTTCGGCGTAGTAGTGTGGACGAGCAAAACAGCTCCGTTTTCGTTTGACAACGGATTAGTGTCGACGGGTTCTTGGGCCCCATCCACACTAATCCGTTTTCAAAGGAAAACGGAGCCATTCGAAAACGCTCTCCAGAGTGGAGCGATTTGAAAACGCTGTTTTCTAGTGTGGACGGAGAAAACGATGCTACCTGAAAACGGTGACGTCATCAAAATAGACACCACCGGGCGCCAGACTACTCGACCGTGAGTATTCAAAATGGAGGACAAATGCTACCATGTGGACTTTCTCTTGATCGGAATGACTTCCAGTCTTTTGACGCTCTTGCAAGCGCATTTAACCAAAATGAGGCGCCACATGGATTTCACAAGAAGAAAACAAGATATTTTAAGGCTTCTGACCTTGCCAGCTTCGGGAAAGACGAAGATAAAACGGTTTTCTCGAGGCCCGCCCCCTGTTTTAGGTTTTGGTTGCTTTCCAGCTGTCTTGGCATCGTTTAGAAGGAAAATATCAAAGAATTCTAAACCACAACATACCACAAAATTGAATTCACAAAACCACCAGAAAGATTGTCATTCTGAGGCGCCATCCCTTGGGCCGCAGAAAGAGGTGCGCTATAAGAAGTAACCCAACGCAAAGAATTTGTGGTAAATAAGCCAACTGCGGGGTTGAAATAGTTGAAGGCTAATCGAAAACTTAGAGGGGTTAGGGGGAGCTGAAAAAGAGAAAAAAGAGACAAGAATAAGGGAAGGCGAGAAACTGAGCAGCTCAAGGGATGCAGTTTTTTGCCTCAGTAATCTGAGAGGGATTTAGACTCCCTGAGGGGGGAAAGAGGAAATAAGAATCTGGGCTGGGAAAAAGCAAAGAACAAGAGGGCTTAAAACAAAAGGAAAAGCGTTCAAAATTGTATAGAACAAGACGGGTTAAAAAACCAAATACATAATTGAGATGTGAGATCAAATTTAGACTGATAGCAGTAGCCAGAGGCTCCTTTACAAGCTGACGTCCGATTTCACCCACTAGAAGAACTGTTAACCGCCATGAGACTATGTGATATGTTTGGTATAGAAATACAAACACAAAAAAGAAAAGAAACCAGTAAAAAGAGGAAATCGCGCATAAAACGCGTAACGGCTAAAAAGTACGGGCGCGAAAGACAGCCTCGTGGTGAGAGTATAACTGAACAAAAGAGTAACAACAAAGCCGCATGAGTCAAATAGAAAGAGCAGAAAACCTTAGGATTCCGCTGAAAACAAACAAACAAAAGCATATGCAAGAAAAAGAACAAAACCATAAGGCAAATAAAGCCGGCAATAAACTCGTGGCGAGAGCAGAAACCCTTTTGGGTCTTGCATTTTAAATGTTACACAGTATCCGAACATTTTTGTGTAACAATCATAACGCTACGACCCCCCGCTACTGACTTGCATGCAACTTATTCTTCTTGACCCCGTTAAATCTAATCGTGACAGTGTACGTAAAGCAAGAGAAGCATATCTAATTGAAAGAGGTCAAACCATTGAACCCCATGGTCTTGATAAGAAAGATGAAACATAGTACGTTTTCTTTAGTATTAGCTTTCTACTTTAGGTCATTTGTACTATTTATAGCTGTTCATAACTACATTTCAGCCTGTAACGTTTTCCCATATTTTTAAATTTTTGCGTTACTTTTTTTTTTTATCATTAGTTATTTCTTAGCCCCGTCACTCAGTCTTTTGTTATTATTTCTCTTTTAACTCGTTATATCGTATTTCCCATATTTTAAATTTGTAACGTTTAAAACTAGTCATCCGACGTACCTCTAAGGAAGGCCATGCCTTCCGAAATATTGGAAAATATATTCCTACATTGTGTAATCAGCCTTACTAATTTGTCGAGCCTCGAAAAACTTGTTATTGACTTTAATCTACAGTTTTGAAAAAATTAAGAGTTCGGAAATCAAAAGTTCGATTTAGTTCGATTGTCCAATTATTTTTGTGTGAGTTCGATTTGGTTCGATTGTCGAACTCCCTCAAACTCAATCCATGGATTGAGTTCGATTTAGTTCAATTCAGGTTCGATCGAAATACAGATCGACTTATGACTGGTTCGATTGACTATGCGGGGTTTTATAACTAATTTCATCCCTTCGGTCTGTTAGAGAGCCTTTAATTCCTATCTCAAAGGGACTTCCGCTGTATGGCTTCGATACTAGAGTATTCGACTCAAATGCATCACCCAGACATCAATTTATCGGTTGCATAAAAGATGACGAGTCCAGATTCAGTTTCCTGTGCGGGACATTTTGAAAGTCCTGTGATTTTCTAGGACTTCATTCGTACCCAGTTTCACTCAATATATAATGTGCTCATAAACAAACGTGACCAAGACCTTCAGCGTTCCTTCGGACAGTGTCAAATTTTCTTATGGAACTCATAGTGGGCTGGCATATTTATGGTAAGTCGTTAGATTTTTATATGGTATTAAGCTTTATGTGTTACTTCGACTATAGATCGTCTTGGCATGTGATATATATATATATCGTTGTGCCGTTTTCCTCTTTCGTTCGTCGATCGACTGTCTGACATGCAGGCCACCTTCTTGAATCACTTTTACAATTACCTTACGTGCAAGCTGTTTTTTTTCCGAAATTAAATTAAATTGGTTCAGTTTAGTAATTTGTTACTCCTAGTTCTAGTTTTCAAGCTTAGTTGTACTCTTAAATTTTTAGCTTTTATTACCTCTATATTTAATTTAATATATGCATTTTATGTATATTTTAGACTTTTGTTTTTAGAGGACCCTCCTGAAAACCACCTCTAGCTGATTGGAGGCCTCCTGTTAAAATATTGATTTATTTCATTATTTTTTGTGTGTGGATGAAAATGGAAAATAAGGTTACACCTTGTAATACTGTCACATCAGAGCGGTAAAAAATGGTCAGGGCAGAATTCTGCTCTCATGGATCATTCCATTGTCATTTAAATCTCTAGAGATTAGGGCTACCCCAGCGTGTTGCACCGGCTCTATTTATATTCATTCCTTTTTTATAATGAGAACTGAAATGTGATCTCATTTCTGAAGGGTACAGTGTAGTAGAATAGTGAATCAAATTGTTCAAAATTATTAAAGTAACATAATTATTAATATGACAGACTGCCTCATTTTACAAAAAGGTTTCGTGTGGTCATGCATTTGTTTGATGAACATGAATGAACATGTGGTTTAATAAGGTTATTTATTATTAATCGCCACAGGTGTTCATAGTTCAGGCCAAAAACACACACCTCTCATAAAATTCATCCAAAGCTGCAGGTACATCTAGGGACCCAAGTGGCTTCTTTTCCTTTACTGGTGATATCCAATAATTTTGTGCTTTTTCACTATTGTTCGTGCAAACCTTCAGTCCATACAATAAAAAGAATCGCACTTAATTGTCTGGATTATAGATATGAATTTTATATTTCTTGTCGTTGGAAATTTTGATGTGGACGTCCTAGCATAAACCCCCTTCGTGGAGTCTAATGATATCGCTATACGTCACAGAAACCGGTAAAGATCAACTCCACAGCACGCCGTGCCATTGTGCTACGCTCCCATCCATGTCTACAGCCGTCTGGCCTGGAGAGTTTCTAGAAGTCGAACTACCAGGCGACTTACCTTCTGACTCCGTGTATGCATTGGAACCGTGGACTGATGCCCCCAGCGTAGAAAGGTACAAACTTTCCAACTGTGACTACAGCCGAACATGATCTCCAGCGTCGCGGGAACAATACGCACCCCAACTTAACTCCTGAGTCTCACTTCCTCAAACGGAATAGCCTGCGAGCAGGCTCACTTGTTTGGGTAGGGTATCGCGGGCAAAGGTGCGGGGAGTGCAACCGCGAGCTGGCGAGAAGAATGAGGCGAGGAAAAGTGAGCCTGCACGCGAGCTATTGATTTTTGAATTCCGCCCCTCGCGAGGTGTCAAGTCGGCATTTCACATGTGTCAATAGGAGCGAAGCAAAAAGTAAACAAACATGACAGCACATTGCACGCAACGAGACTCGGAGGATGGTCAAACTTCATGGAAGGCGCGAGGAGTTAACTTTCAACTGTTGACTTCGGGGATTTTTTTTTAATTCGAAACCACGTACAACAGAATTTCCATTCTTGAACTATATCGGCTACATTTGAGAAACAACGAATATTGAGAGAAACATGTGAAAACCAATTTGATAACAACAAAACAAATAATCTCCTCGCCGCACGACGAAATACATAACAGCGCTGCGAAAGAAAGATGAATGTTGTAAGTCAAAAAGACGACAAAAACAAGCTAATCACTTTGAGATCAATCGTATTTCGACTGTACTAAATTAGTAGCCATTTAGTTCTTTTCTCAACAGTTCTGTAGTAGCTGAATAAGACTCCAAAGAATATATTTGAACGAAGCGAATAAACTAAACAAACAAACCGCAATCGTTGCCGCAAATTAACGTATGCCTTCTCTGCTGATGCAAACAGACGTTGTGGCACAGGATCGTCGCTAAAAAGGTCATTTACATCTTGTAGCGAAGCACAGCTCAAACCGAGAGGTTGTCCTTCCTTAACCTGGTCTTCAATTAGACCTATCAACGGGCAAATACAATCATACCGTTCGGATACTCTCCTTCTCAAATCTTCTTCTGTTCGATCGCTGTGGAGAACAGCTAAAAAAACTCTTACCGAAACCGGTCGGCATCACTGCGAAAACATCCCTCCCTTCTAGTAAACAATCACAGCATTTTTGCTCAGTTTTAGTTCAAAACTTAAGTCAGAATTAATCGAAAGCTTGAGGAACGCTCCTTGAACAAAGCCTACAGACGGTTCGCGTGATGTGAAATGCAGTAAGCTTGCACTGGTTTCTGTAATCTGTCAATTTTAACCAATCGGATCGCTGCGTTCGTCAGCGAACGCGGTGAATTCAAAAATCAATAGCTCGCGTGCAGGCTCACTTTTCCTCGCCCCATTCTTCTCGCCAGCTCGCGGTTGCAGCCCCCGCACCTTTGCCCGCGATACCCTACCCAAACAAGTGAGCCTGCTCGCAGGCTAGCCCACCACAAATTCCTGGAACTCAACAGATGTTTGACTAGCTCGAAGCACTTAACTCCTATTGAACTGGCCCTGCACAAGTAAGATCTTCGCCTTTTCGCCTCCAAAACGATCGTCAACCCTCAGTCGACTACGATATTAGGCTGGGTTTGCAACTCTGGCACTCTAAGTGCCAGCCGGCACCGCAATCGCAAAGCATGTCGTTGGCCATGTATCCAAGGAGACGATTCAGTGGAGAGACGACCTCCGCGCGTCATTCCACAAGGCCCAGACAGCCCCTTCTAGTGCTCAAACCACCTCGCTCTCCATCGCGAGTGATCAACTGTGGATCCAAACAGACGGAGCTCTTCGTAAACCCGGAATAGGTGCCACACTGTACGTCACCCGTAATGACAAGTTACGCCTGGCAGGTTCTTTCAGCGCCAAGCTGCGAGGTTCGCAATTAACGTGGTTACCATGTGAGGTGGAGGTCCTAAGCAATCGCCTTTGCCACCAAGCACTTCAGCCCATACCTGATACAGTCGCACCATAAGGACTGCATACTGACCGAAACAAGCCTTGCGTATAGGCTTATGAAAAAACGTTGCAAAGGAGAGTTCTCAGCAAGCCCCCGCGCATCTACCTTTCCGTCTACTGTGAGCCGTTACTCTGCTTCTGTAAGACATTTGTCTGGCTCTGCAATACTACCTTCAGATTTCGCCAGTCGCAATGCTGCTCCGTGTGAGGACTAGGCCTGCCAAGTCTGCGCCTTCACAAGACCCACCCAAGATTATTTTATCAACGCACGTCAATCCGAGACATACTCAGTGGCAATTGAAATATCCCGTTCATCAGTTGCACTGCCTGGTTGGCTACATAGTCGGAATGCCCCGATTTACGACGCACACACGCGTCCTTCGAAAAAACCTCATCAACATGAGTGACGTTAAAAGGTACCTCAATGTCACTAAAATTTCCTAAGATGGCTTACTCGTTGTTATTAACTATCACGAGTTCGCAGGGCCTATTTAATCGATCGAAATCGTTCATCGAAAACGTAATCGATAATCGATAATACTCGATAATACTCGATATTTGTCGATTGATTAGACAATTTAATCGATTGAAATCGATAATCACAATTTTTTGTCACATCGGTGGAAATCGAAAATCAAACACGCGATCTGATCTTATCATAACACTGCATAGCACTTACCTACAAGCTTACCTTCGAATCCGCTTTGTTGATAAAGATGGTGTTACTTTCTCCGGTGGTAGCGACTTTACTTGTTGTTTTTTTTTCACCAGGATCACCGCTGTAAAGCTGTTTAAAGTGCCACTGAAACGAAATTTTCGTGTGTGAGATTTTTGCTTCGTAATAAAGTTTCAGCCTTACTTGGAAACACTGCAGACTTTTTTTTCGCATACGGTAAGCGAAAACTGCTTTTTCAGCCGTTCGAAGTTGGCTGGTTAAGGCCAAAATTGGCGGCCATCTTGGCGCGGCCAAAACAGCCTAGTGACGTCACTGGTTGTATTAGTCTCGTGCCGCGCTGAAAATTTAGAGTGATTATGAGAGAAGAGGATACTGTTCGAAGCCCCCCAAAAAACATCTTAAGGACATCTCAGAGCTTTAAAACAGATACTAACAGTAGCCTTAGCCATGAAGAGGCGGAGAGGCGATCCTGGGACTTTTCAGTCTATTTTATAATTGAATAGTTCCAAGGTAATTTATGAAAGCAAGCACGCGAGTGCGAGTTCTGAAATCGCAAAATGCTCGGGACACTTAGTCAAATGGCGAGCACTCAATTAAACAATGTCTACACTCATAAAGTAAAAAAGACCTGAAAACAAGAGAAAGCGGCTTTTGAAAATATTATCCGGAGTGCTGGTGCACGAATAGCAGCAACAACGCTTCAAGTTTTCGAGTCGCTTTGCCTCGAGGAAACCGGACGTTTTGCGAGTTTCACCGCGGACAAGATTGTGTTATGGTGACCTTTATCCAGTTATATCTGCTACATCCTACAAGTTATCACAACATCAACAATTAAAGAAACCCTCTACTTTTATGTGGAGGGAGCGAATTTGAAACTGTAAAGTTAAACTAAGCTGCCATGACCCAACACGTATGTTTTCAGGAAACGAAAGAAAGCGTGACAATGTCGGCGGCGAAAAGTCATATATGCAAATTGGTTCGAATTCTGTTTTTAAAATTAAACCTTCGAAAGGAGTGAAAGCTTGTCACGTTTTAACGAATTGCTTGAGTACTTGAGTACTATTAAATGAAGATCATAGACATAAGTACGCGCTAAAGAACTCAAAGTAATTCATCGGCCGTGATAAATATTGCAATCGGGAGATACGCGTAAAAGAGAAGCGAAATTCTCACTTTGTTTATAGTACACTGACTGACACGTATGCGGCGATAATCGAGCGATGAAGCGAACCCTGCTGTTGATCACAATTTTCAAAAATATTCTCTGTCTACCATAACAACTCTCACGGATTAGAAACATAAAAGATGCCCTCTGTATGCAAAGAAGTACTCCACTCAAAGCTTGTGGACCATTAATAACTTCGCAGTTGTGCGGATGGCTGAGGCGCTTACTTCTTTTAATGCAGTAAAGTTTGCGAAGATCCGGGGCGAGGATATATTTGAACCTTGTTTATAGACCTTTGATAAACGTGAGAATCCAAATTCCAGAACCAGACTGAAAACAGACGACGATATATCGTGTTTAGGCTTCAGGATGCGATATAATAGTTGTCATACTCGTCTTCGAAGTCTCCAATCGAGTACTCAAGATGTTCGAAAAATATAGTAAGCTGTTTTAATCTGCAACATTCATTTTGGCGAAGCTACGCTCTTTTGCGCCCTTCAACGTTTATGATGTGAATTTACTGTCAAGGTTGGACAGAAATTACAAGGTAGAAAACTGGGAGGTATCGACAATATGATGAATAATCTTGAATAAATCAAGTGAAAACAAGAGAGAATCTTTAGTGCTTCCATCGTGAATACAACCAGTGACGTCACAAGGTCCTTAAACTCGGTTCCAGAGCCCGGACACAGTTATGGTCCAAGAAGACGATTTCGGCAGCTAAAAGAAGCACTTTCCGTTAGGATTTGAAAGAAATAAAGTTCACCACCATTTTAAGCACGTTTGAAACTACAAAGTGGGCTAATAAAAGAGAGTACGAAAATTTCGTTTCAGTGGCACTATTTCAGCAGATTTCAGCCCAGCAGTCCTATGGTGCTGTGTACTGTGTACTCGATCTTTGCTGTACTTGCGATTATTGAATAACGATATTATAAACTAACAAACAAATCAAAGGAAAACTTTTACGCGCACTTGTACTCTAGAATTGTCAGAATCGCAGTAACTATCCGGAGTCACAAGTGTAAAAACTGGCAAACTGCTGTCATCCGTTCTCCAAGAATTTAGAAGGGTAATTTTATGAGGGCTTATGGGGAGGCACGCTTGTTGGCTTACGCAGTGCGGAGTGCTTGTCTTCCTCCATTTACTTTTCGATATTTGTCGAATAAATCGATAAAATCGATAGCTAATTAGAGAAATCGATCAAAATCGATAGTCACAAAGACGCGAGTGATCGATTCTATCGATTTCCGATATTAATCGATTAATTAGTATCGATTACGATCGATTACGATCGATTTCAATCGAGTATCGAAAATATCGATTAGATAGGCCCTGGAGTTCGTTACATATCCAGAAGCACTCAACAACTGTACTGCATGGCCTTCAATGAGACTGGGTGAACCAGTACCCACCACAGCATGTTCCTATAATGCAACGCACGACGGAAAAACACTTTGACGATTTTGATACATATCCCAAAGCACTCAGCAACTGCTATTGCATGGACTTCAGCCTGGGTGAACCAGAAAGGATATGTAACATGTTCCTATAATGTCAAGCACGACGGAAAAATCTCTATCACGATTTTGTTACATATCTCGAATTACTCGTGAACTTCAGCCTGGGTGAACCTGAAAGTTCCTATAATGTACGTCACGCACGTCGGAAAATAACTTTTTGACGATTTTTGTTACATATCTTGAAGCACTCATCAGCCGGCTCATCAGCAACTGTGTTGCATGGACTTCAGCCTGAGTGAACCCGAAAATATCCTCTAACCGTCGGCAACGTCAATTATCATATAAATGAAAGATTAATCTAATGATATAACTTGATACCTTCGTCTTGTTGTCTTGATTCGATGCTCTACGAGGTTGGTCACGGCTAGCGCTAGCTGAAGACATTTTTGGTTCTCTCTGTCGTTCTCAGGTGATTGAATTCATGTACAAGCCAATCGCGGTTGTCGGTTTTGTTTTGGTTTTCAACAACTGTTTAATGGTTTGTCGCACCAACAAATCCAAACGTATATCCAGGGGCAGCTTCTTTGTTGTTCTTCCCGCGAAAGGTTTCGAGTGAGCAGAACTGAATTCGAAGGAGAGCACCGCAAGCAATGGAAGATTTGGAAGCCCTTTGTAAGAATTTGTCTTTCCTGTCTACAAAAAATCAGCTCAAATGGAATGGATCTAAGAACGACCTACTCAGGTTTCTGGCCTTGCATTTGGAAGTTCAGCCTAATCAATTTCGCGCTAACGACAACGGAACTTGTGCTGTTTTCAAGATTCAAAACATCACTTGTAACTTCTACCACAAAGCGAAAACTCTACAAATTCAAGGAAAAGAAGATGCAGACAAACTGAAAATAGATTTAATTAATCTAACTTCAACTTGGGCTCACCCGATTAGCGAAACGTTGAACGCATTCCAGGAGAATCTAGACAACGATGTTCAAGCGAGTGAGGTGATAGCTACGGGGCTTGTTTCGCCTAGTGATGGCGCTATTACAATTAATGCTGACGACAGCCTTGGAGGGAATTTTGCTACACCTCCTGTTTTACCCACTGAAGACGACCTAGCCAAAGCTGAAAATTTCATTGATAACGCATACGCGGAAGCCATTTTGAATGCTAATAAATCTCCATATTCAAATCTGGTCAAGGATGACGAAGCTGATTGCGACAGTCAATTGATTCAGTTGTCGTTGTTGTTAAAGAAAGTGTTTAACGAACTAATTGATCTGAAAGCTTCTCATGCAGCTTTACTGGCGGCAAACAATGAAATAACAAATGAATTGACCGCGCTACGTAATGACGTAACCTCTCACCTCCAGACCCAATCCCAAAGGTTACCGGAGACAAATGATCTGAAAGATTCTCATGCTGCATTACTGGTCGCTACCAACGAAATAGCCACTGAAGTAATTAATCTTCGAAATGACATAACTTCTCACTTCCAGAAACAATCGCATACCTTGTCTGATTCCCAGGGGTGGACAAGTGTCGGTAAAGATAGAAAACCCATAGAAATTCAAAATAAATTCAAGGTGCTTGAGGTTTCCGACGGTGAAATACCGCTTAAAGCATCAGACGCCAGACCTGATGAAAATTCGCCGCTGATATTCAATGCAGATCGATCAACGCCTATGACCTTGGCTGATCAACTAACAGAATATCGATTACAACACAAGCAAAAGTTTATTTCTCAGTCTACTACTGCTATCTCTGAAGCATCCACTCAACCTTCCATTGCTA
Source organism: Platygyra sinensis (assembly GCA_019787425.1). Classification (NCBI taxonomy): domain Eukaryota; kingdom Metazoa; phylum Cnidaria; class Anthozoa; order Scleractinia; family Merulinidae; genus Platygyra; species Platygyra sinensis. The sequence goes on from JAHPZR010013121.1 coordinate 26,129, forward strand.
ACTCTACAGTTACAGCTTCCAATTCCTCAAAGCAGATTCCTGTTAGTGCGGACAAACCGACAAAAGCCTGCCTAATTGGTGACTCGCTGGTCAAAAATATAGAATCTAGGAAATTATCCCGTGCCTGCAGAGGGAAGACTGTAGTTGAATGTTCTCGAGGAGCCAAGATTAAAGATATCCACGAGAAAGCAAATGAGTTTCTTGCGTCCGGCCACATTGATGAGAACACGGCCTTAATCGTTCATTGTGGAACAAATGATTTAGCTGTTGAAAATGAAGATGTCGCTGCCACGAAACTGCACATGCTAATCAATGACCTGAAACCGAAGACAAAGTCCCTGGCCATATCGGCTGTGACGATAAGAAATGACTCAGCTGCTGTCACCGCTCGTAAAGTAAACCGCTTTAACAGACTTACCGAAACTATTTGCGAGCAAACAAATGTATGTTTTATTGACAACAGGAATATATTGGCCCATCACCTCAACAGATCAAATTTACATCTCAACAGCAGTGGGAGCAAAGTTCTTGGGAGCAACCTTTGTAGATATCTGAGACGAGCTAACCTGCCTCCCTCTGGCCAAGAATTGACAACAAAACTGGCAACGGGTTTTCGGCAGGACCACTTCCGAGTACGCGAACCTTTGAACCATACCACGATGTGGACCAATTACTTGAACCAAGTAAGAGAAATGACAAATTACTGAACCAGGTTAATGATCTTAATAAGAATTGTACATTAAAGAGACACAGTGATATAAATAATTCCGCTACAAATTCCCATATTGAACTAGATAATAATAGCCAAGTTCATCCAAAACCTCCGACAGACTTACCTAATAGATTTTTAAGTAGCGCACATGTGCAGCCAAATTTGGGTATTCCGGTAACTAGAGGATTTAAAATTGCTTCTATTAATTTGGCCAGCTTGTATAAAAATATTGACCAACTTAGGATATATATGCTGTCCAAGACAGTTGATATACTAGCTATTAATGAGACTCGTCTTGACAGCTCTATTCAAAATGGTGAGGTCAGTATCCCTGGATATACCCTTGAAAGGAAAGATAGAAATAGAAATGGGGGTGGTGTGGCCCTCTATATTAGGGACTCAATAAATTATAAGCGTCTCATTGACCTCCCGGATGATAATATAGAACTGATCAGTATCCAAGTATCGAAACCGAAAGCAAAACCATTTATTGTGTGCACTTGGTATAGGCCTCCAGGGTCCACCACTGAACTGATGAACAGATTTGAAGATGTATTGCAAAAATTGGACTCATATCATATCGAGGTTGACATTATCGGTGACTTAAATTGTAATGTTGGTGCAACATCACCAGATTGCAGTACTCAAAAACTACTAGATATCTGTGATAGTTACCAGTATAGGCAATTAATTGATCAGCCAACACGTATAACAAAGCGCACATCTTCTATCATTGATTTGTTTTTAACTAATCATCCGTGGAATTTTTCGGACTCCGGAGTCACCGATATCGGAATCAGTGATCACTGTCTGGTGTATGCAATAAGAAAGATTTGTATCCCCAAATCAAATCCAAAGACTGTAACAAGCAGATGCTTTAAAAATTTTATTCCAGATAGTTTTCGAACTGATTTATCTATGGTCCCATGGCCTCTGCATTGAACAGTGAACATACTCCCTGACCATGGGCTTGGGATGACTACCCTTGACCACGGTCTGCCAGAAGGACCCATGTGTCCTTGAACATAAAATGGGGAATTATGACATTGAATTTAATCACACCCTCATGGCTGTCAGCAAACAAATTACCTTTAAATGTTAAGAAGACTAAATACATGCTTATAGGGATGCCAATTTTAAGTGTATCCCAAATAAATAGTGGCTTTGCACAGTGCCAAAGTCAATAATACACCCATAGAAAGAGTAATTAAAACATAAATCCCTTGGAGTTTCAAATTGATGAATCTTTGAACTGGCGCCCACACATTGATACCATTTCAAAGAAAATATCCGCTGGTATTGCTATTTTAAGGCGTGTAAGTCATTTTATACCATTTGATATTAGAGTGAATATGTACAATGCACTGGTAATGCCATATTTTAATTACTGTAGTGCCGTATGGGGTAACATCAATAAGGGACTAGCAGACAAACTTCAAAAGCTGCAGAATAGGGCTGCTAGAATTCTCACCTATTCTAACTATGATGTTCGCTCAAGTGTTTTGTTGGATGAGCTTGGCTGGGAAAGGCTAGAATATGTAAGACTTAAACAGTTGGCTGTGACAATGTATAAAATCCATAATAATCTTTCCCCAGCGTATCTGAGGCGGATCTTTACCAACACCTCAAATGTACATTCACACAATCTCAGAAATTCTGAGATGAATTATTATGTCCCCAGACCCAGAACTGAGTCTGCAAAAGGGAGCCTACACTACAGAGGATCTGTTCTGTGGAACAAGATTCCCTCAGAGATTAGAAAACTGTCTAGTTTAAATGTTTTTAAAACTTCATTTGATGGGAAAGATTTTTTCTAATACACCTTGACTCATTTTAAGTCTTATCATTCATAATGTAAGTTTTTGTATTTTTAACATTATAGTTCCTTAGAGTATTTTAGTATAGTTTTAAACACGATTCGTAGGAAGACCATGTAAAGTGATATGATCTCGTGGATAAATAAAGATTGATGATGATGATCAGCGCGCCTTCTTTAACAATACTCCACGAGGAAAATTCGACTGAAAACTGATCAATTTCGCACAAATGCGTCAGGAGAAACACCATATCTTCTAATTCGGGGGCAGGTCTCGTTTTGTGCCCGTTTTTCCGAAGGACCGATGACGGGTTCATTGGAAGTCGAAGTCTCCCATTATGTGTAAAGCGAACAATAATCCCGCGTTGTGAAAATTTATTATAAAACAAATAAATTATGCGGCCCAAGATTCATATCTGAAAATTACCAGGTTACTTATGGTACACAGTTTCTTTATATTGAACAGCAATTATTCACAAACCACAATAGAACCGCAAAATTCTTGCGATGACAGCAACCTAACAGATAAATGACGTCACGCCATAGCAACCGGACCTGGACCTTCCTTCTGCATGAATTTTTTTTCTTTACCTTTCTTCTTTGCACGAATTTTTTTTCTTGACAATTTCCCTTGCTGAATTGTTTTTGTTGTTTTTTTCCGCCTCCCCCCCCCCCCCCCATCCAATCACTTTTTCTAATGGTCCCCGTCCCTCAAGCGTTATTGAAACCTTTCGCTCTGCCACCCGTTGAGTGCATTGTTGTTCCCCGACAGGTCCTAGAGGGACTCTATCCTACCGCGTTATACACATCCAGCCTCAGTCCCTTATGTCCAGGTTTGACCCTAATTAGATGCACGGCGAATTTTGACATCTAACACGAAGTGTCCCTTTAAGTCTAAGCCTTTGCTACCTATTTCTAACAATAAGGTTAGGGTAAAGGTTAGTGTTATTTTTATCTTAGGGTAAATGCAGCTGTTAATCCTTACTTGAGGAGCAGCATTTGGGGGACACTTTGTGACATTAATTGTCTGTATTCCGAGAAACGAGTGATGTTAAAGTTGGGGAGAAGAGCAAGGGGACACTTCGTGACGCTTATTGAAATTCGCGTGCATCTAATTTAGGTTCAAACCTGGACGATAATCTCCTGAGCTCTGCCCCAGGATGTCAATGGCACTAACAGACGATCGACAACTTAAGAATTACAGAATCACCGAAGACCCTTGCATATGCCAAGAATCGCAACAAGAATCTTGTGGCCGAGTGAGCGGTCTCAAGAGTTTTTTCGGGAAAAACGTTTTACTCCGACACGCACCTGTAGGAGGCTCCGTGTTCCCTTTTGGGACACTAGCAGTAGCCACAAGCCAACCTCAACGCGCGCCATCCGCTCCACGTGAGCCTTCCTCAAGAGCAGACGTAGACAGCGGGCTCAGTTTTTCAAGCTAATCACATACCAACTGCACGACTAAAGCACCATCGTTAAGCAGAATTGAAACAACGAATTACCAACCACAACGCCACGGCGTGGAAGGCAAAGGCCCCTTATCACGAGGCGTACCGGGCCCAGGGCTAACCATATCACTTTAGGTGCTTTTAGTGTATCTCCTCTCCAATCGCAACAAGACAAGTGCTACGTGAATTGCTCTTTTGGCCGTAGTAAGTACCGTATTTCGAATAAGCGCCGGGGGGCGATCTTGTTTCTAGGTTTCTGTGAACATAACATGAATATTTATTCATAGGAAACAACTAGTAAAAACAAACCGCGGTGCTTTTGTACCCATTCAGTTTGTGAACAATTAAGATGGAAGCTTGTTTGGTTACCCAAGATATGCAATTTTTAAGCTTGGACGACGGAGGGGATAAGAGAAAAGACAGAAATGGCAAAGTGGGGAAGGGGGGGGGGGCGATTATTCGAGGGAAGGCGA
>JAHPZR010013122.1:0-10227 GCA_019787425.1 Platygyra sinensis
AAATAAGGGACGGACCATTAGAAAAGTGATGGGGGGGGGAGGGGAATTTTCAGCTTGCACGAATTTTTTTTTTCGCTCACGGCTTGTGCAGGAATTTTTTTTTCAGGTGAAACTCTCTGCGCGAATTTTTTTTTCAGACAAATATTGCTTTTCGAAAAGGTCATAGACAGCCCAACACAAACTCCCCTATGTGGTTTTACGGTAGTGGCACGTAAGCCTCTAAAGTTTTGTTCTGGCGAGTCTGTCTTTGAGCGATTTACCTTTTTGAAAAGTTAATAGACAGGCCAACACAAACTTTCCTATGTGGTTTTACGATAGCGGCACGTAAGCCTCTAAAGTTTTGTTCTGGCGAGTGTCTTTAAACGATTTACCTTTTTGAAAAGTCAATAGACAGGCCAACACAGACTCTCCTTTGTGGTTTTACGATAGCGACACGTAAACCTTAGCAGTTTTGCTCAGACGAGTATGTCCTAGAGCGAAGATAGTCTGCCTGCCAATGAAAACCACACTTTGTGGTTCTTTTTTTTTAGAGTACCAGTGGCAGTGTTAATGTTGCTGTTTATGTGGTTAACACCTACTACTACGTGTGAATGACTTTTTCATTGTATTATAGAATTCTTATTGAAGGCACGGGCTCCTGTTCAAGGGGATAAGACTCATCCTCTAATTTTTATTCTGAGCATAACGAATTTTATAGCATATAATATTTACAAAGATACCAGATTCTAATATTAATTTATTACAAATTTATTTTATTATTTCCATTACAATACAGTATACAGTGTATGTTGCAGCACAACGAGCCAGACGTTCTTTGCAACCAAAAACAGACCTTGGATCCCGCGGAGATGAAGAACTTTTAGTTCTACATTTCCACGGGATACCAGTGGCTTGTAACATTCCAGTGTAATCATATCCCTGGCAGTGTTCGTTTGTGTTCCACAAAACGCGTCATGTGTCCAGACACTTTGAAAACCAGTTTATGTTATGCAGTCAGAAATTCTCAAAAATTATTGCAACGAGGTTTTCAAAAACCTCTCAAGAGGTTACGCTCACGATTACTATGCGTGATAGAAATCACGAGCTCACAATCTTACTGTTTTCAAGTAATGCGAAGCGATTCTGGAAACTACACGACCGAAAAATCACTATCACGAGTTTGTTACATATCCAGAAGCACTCAACAACTGTACTGCATGGACTTCAATGAGACTGGGTGAACCAGACCCCACCACAGCATGTTCCTATAATGCAACGCACGACGGAAAAACATTTTGTTACATATCCCAAAGCACTCAGCAACTGTATTGCATGGACTTCAGCCTGGGTGAACCAGAAAGGATATGTAACATGTTCCTATAATGTCACGCACGACGGAAAAATCTCTATCACGATTTTGTTACATATCTCGAATTACTCGTGAACTTCAGCCTGGGTGAACCTGAAAGGATATGTAACATGTTCCTATAATGTACGTCACGCACGTCGGAAAAATAACTTTGAACGATTTTGTTACATATCTTGAAGCACTCATCAGCAACTGTGTTGCATGGACTTCAGCCTGGGTGCGGAACCCGAAAATATCCTCTAACCCTCGGCAACGTCAATTCTACGTGGACGTTTGCGTGGACAAACCAGAGAGCATTTATAATATGTACCTATACGGATTTTCTATGTATCCGAAATAATTGTCTTTCAGAAAACTATTGTACGATGGACTCAGTATAGGGTCTAACTCACAAATGAAAACAGTGATTTTTAGTACCTGTCTAGTCCCCATACTACCTAAAAGCATGACAATCCGTGTAAGTTAATTATCATATAAATGAAAGATTAATCTAATGATATAACTTGGTACCTTCGTCTCGTTGTCTTGATTCGATGCTCTACGAGGTTGGTTCTCTCTGTCGTTCTCAGGTGATTGAATTCATGTACAAGCCAATCGCGGTTGTCGGTTTTGTTTGGTTTTCAACAACTGTTTAATGGTTTGCCGCAACAACAAATCCAAACGTATATCCAGGGGCAGCTTTTTTGTTGTTCTTCCCGCGAAAGGAAAACAAGCGCGCCTTCTTTAACTCCACGAGGAAAATTCGACTGAAAACTGGATCAATTTCGCACACATGCGTCAGGAGAAACACCATATCTTCTAATTCGGGAGGCAAGTCTCGTTTTGTGCCCGTTTTCAATGACCGATGACGGGTTCATTGGAAGTCGAAGTCTCTATTATGTGTAACCGAACAATAATCCCGCGTTGTGAAAATTTATTATAAAAAAATAAATTATGCGGCCAGATCATATCTGAAAATTACCAGGTTACTTATAGTACAAAGTTTCTTTTATTGAAAGCAATTATCGCAAACCACAATAGAACCGCAAAATTCTTGCGATGAAGGCAACCTAACAGATAAATGACGTCACCCCATAGCAACCGGACCTGGACGTTCCTTCTGCATGAATTTTTTTTCTTTACCTTCTTCTTTGCACGAATTTTTTTTCTTGGCAATTTCCCTTGTATGAATTTTTTTTTGGTTTTTTCCCCTCCCCCCCCATCACTTTTCTAATGGTCCGTCCCTAATAGGTTGACAGAGACATGCAGCCTTGGTTTTACCGAATACTTCTTTGATATTGGACATCCATGTTATGATCAATTGACATCTGTCAAAGCAAGGTATCTGCTGACCAGTATCACGTGACCATATCGCGGGCTCAAGTGTACTGTCATCGAGGTCACGTGTTTTTTGAAGTTGACGCTGACTTAGTGCTGGTTTTCGATTGGATCGCGGGCTCATGTCAGGTTAACTTGTTGAAAACAGGGCAGGCTTATACTTCACAGGGCAGGATTGTTCGGAAGCCAGTTAACGCTAGCCCAGGATTAAAATTTATTTGAATTATAACTTTTTCTTCCATACAAATATTTATTGCTGCTTTGTGTTGCGTATATGGTGATTATAAAACTCAAAACAGAAAGTCACACAGTAAACAGAAAAGGGTAAGGTAAAGGTACAAAACTCAAATCAACATTCTACCTTTTCCTGGGTTAGCTCAATCGGGCACTGAACAACCCGGCCAAGGAGCTACGCTTTTAGGCTAGCCTAAATCTTTATATTATGGCCTGGTCCAAGGGCAGCTCCACTCATGTGCCGAACTAAACTCAATAAAGTTCGACTTTGGAGCGACTTTGGAGCGACGGCTGATTCAGACGACGTACACTTGCGTCGAACTTAATTGGGGAACAATAAATGCGGCTTGTGGTAAACAATTTTCGATCGATGAGAAAATTTGCGTTCCGAATTCAAGAACTCAGCAGATACCTTGCAGATACCTTTACCTTGTGTAAATAGAAAAGCTTTGACCAATATCGCGCTGTTATAAAAATATTTCAGTGTTTGTATTTAGACAGGCTTTGTCCCGGTAAATACGACCTGTTGAGGGGAACTCTCATAAGCTCTGTATGCTGGGCTACTATACCGAAGAAAGAGCAAAAAAATGATTTGCGCTAAAGAAACTCGCTCATAAAGTCCCGTTTCTCATGATAGCGCACGCAACAACTTGCATGCTTCATGCATGACTGGTCACGCCACTCAATGTTGAGCCAATCACGAGTGCCGTTATATGAAAAATACATTACAGTAATTTATGCGTTAGGTTCGGCACATGAGGAGAACGCCGTATGAATCAGCCGCCGCTTCAACGTCGCATAGTGCGACAGACCCTGCCGAATTTAATGCTGTTTGCCGCTCCAAACCTAACTGATTCAAACGCCGCTCTTTTGTTGTACTTAACTCATCAGTTAGGTTCGGCACATGAATGGAGCGGCGTTTGGAATGGGCCTAAATGAATGGCCCAAGGATTAAAAATATCAACAAAAAGAACTCAACTTGATGTGTATAAGAAAACAACAAATTTTATTGTTTTCTCTGCCGCGTGACAAACGGCGTCAAATTACAACTAGTTGAAGCCTTCCCACAAAGTCATTAACAGTCAGGAAAGCTGATTTTTGAAATCACCAAGAGAAACGAAATTGGATTGAAAAATTGGGTAGGTCTTGAGATTAGGGCTAAAATTACAATGTTCAAGTTTCATAGCACAGGTAGATGACGTTTGGTTTGAGTTTTCAGTTTTAAAGAACACAACTACAATGACACCAGACGAGCACAATTATTGTGCAAGACTCGCTCGTCTGGTCCCTAGAAATTTAACAATGGAATCTTTTGTTCTCCAATCAGTAAACAGAGCAGAATATTGCACTTGAGTGGGTGTTCCTGCTATGATCATTTTTCTGATTTCTTCACAGCTCTCAAATACCTTGTTCATATGACAATGTTGCACACAACATTTTATTATCGTGAGACTTATTTGTTTTACAGATGAGCTTTTTATGAAGTTAAGTTAATGTGAGATTAAATAATTTATGAAAAATGTTAAAGCTTTATTAAGGTGCGTATGTAAATTACTTGACACACTGAAGACCACCCAACCCACTAAAGCTCTAAGCTTATATATTTACTGAATAATTTAACAATTATTTGCTAAATTTCTACTCTCTTCTCAGCGCATATAAAGTACATGACTAAACACCATCATTTACGTTGATCCCTAGAAATACAGTGGTGTTGAACCACACAAAAAGCCCTAAGGGGGAATCCCATATAAACCCCTAAAAGGGGTTTAAAACTTCGTAGGGTGTTTAGCCTCGAAAGGCCCGCAGCGGGAGCTTTTACAGTACCTGTTAGAGCATTGAGCTCAAAAGGAAGAAAAAAACAAAGATGGCAAGAAATAGTATTGTTTTGTTTTATAATTGGTACCAATTAGGGGTGAAAAACTATTCTTGTACCCCTTAGGGGTTCTTCTCAAATTTCCGACGAACACCCCCGTTGTCATGGGAGTCACCCCGTGGGGAAAAGGGGAGGGGGAAGCCACAAAACTTATGGAGAGGGAGCATAACACAGTTCCAATACATAAGTGTAAGACTAAAATGGTTTTCCAGTGTATTAATTACACTGGTAAATACAAAATAAAGCTCAAGTCTTCGAAATCCTATGTTTGTGATCTGGGAAACATTTTTTTCGCGTTTGATTTTGTTGCTATCCTTTATCTTACTTTGAGGTGTCAACTGAAATGAATTATTTGTACAACAAAGACTAAATCAAGACTTTCTTCACCGCAAGTAACTTCCAATTTACTTTTGTTGTTGCGTTTTGTAGTTGAAAGCTGGTCGAAAGCTACAGGCCATCGTAACGTTTTTCCGAGGCTTGCTATGTATGGATGGCTTGGGTACCCTGTGATTTTCTGTTGGGCCAGCTGAGCCTTGATTTGTATCCAGTTTCACTCATGCATGTGCGTTACGTCGAATGCGTGCGAGGTAAACAAACCTTTGGCGACCCCGTCTTCCTTCCCTAAAATTTGGCAATGGAATTCATAGTAGGCTGGCATATTTATGGTAAGTACTAGTCGCAGTTTTCTTTATTCTAAGCAAAGTTTATGTTTACTTTCTGCTTTGGCAACAGAAAATGATCGTTTTGACATGTTATGTCAGTGGCCTCGGACTACTGGATCACTGGCTCCCAAGTTTTGAGCTGCATTTGTATTAACTTACCTTATTTTTGTCCAGAATCAAAGGAAGTTGGTTTAGAGGGTTAACGTAAATGATGGTGTTTAGTCATGTACTTTATATGCGCTGAGAAGAGAGTAGAAATTTAGCAAATAATTGTTAAATTATTCAGTAAATATATAAGCTTAGAGCTTTAGTGGGTTGGGTGGTCTTCAGTGTGTCAAGTAATTTACATACGCACCTTAATAAAGCTTTAACATTTTTCATAAATTATTTAATCTCACATTAACTTAACTTCATAAAAAGCTCATCTGTAAAACAAATAAGTCTCACGATAATAAAATGTTGTGTGCAACATTGTCATATGAACAAGGTATTTGAGAGCTGTGAAGAAATCAGAAAAATGATCATAGCAGGAACACCCACTCAAGTGCAATATTCTGCTCTGTTTACTGATTGGAGAACAAAAGATTCCATTGTTAAATTTCTAGGGACCAGACGAGCGAGTCTTGCACAATAATTGTGCTCGTCTGGTGTCATTGTAGTTGTGTTCTTTAAAACTGAAAACTCAAACCAAACGTCATCTACCTGTGCTATGAAACTTGAACATTGTAATTTTAGCCCTAATCTCAAGACCTACCCAATTTTTCAATCCAATTTCGTTTCTCTTGGTGATTTCAAAAATCAGCTTTCCTGACTGTTAATGACTTTGTGGGAAGGCTTCAACTAGTTGTAATTTGACGCCGTTTGTCACGCGGCAGAGAAAACAATAAAATTTGTTGTTTTCTTATACACATCAAGTTGAGTTCTTTTTGTTGATATTTTTAATCCTTGGGCCATTCATTTAGGCCCATTCCAAACGCCGCTCCATTCATGTGCCGAACCTAACTGATGAGTTAAGTACAACAAAAGAGCGGCGTTTGAATCAGTTAGGTTTGGAGCGGCAAACAGCATTAAATTCGGCAGGGTCTGTCGCACTATGCGACGTTGAAGCGGCGGCTGATTCATACGGCGTTCTCCTCATGTGCCGAACCTAACGCATAAATTACTGTAATGTATTTTTCATATAACGGCACTCGTGATTGGCTCAACATTGAGTGGCGTGACCAGTCATGCATGAAGCATGCAAGTTGTTGCGTGCGCTATCATGAGAAACGGGACTTTATGAGCGAGTTTCTTTAGCGCAAATCATTTTTTTGCTCTTTCTTCGGTATAGTAGCCCAGCATACAGAGCTTATGAGAGTTCCCCTCAACAGGTCGTATTTACCGGGACAAAGCCTGTCTAAATACAAACACTGAAATATTTTTATAACAGCGCGATATTGGTCAAAGCTTTTCTATTTACACAAGGTAAAGGTATCTGCAAGGTATCTGCTGAGTTCTTGAATTCGGAACGCAAATTTTCTCATCGATCGAAAATTGTTTACCACAAGCCGCATTTATTGTTCCCCAATTAAGTTCGACGCAAGTGTACGTCGTCTGAATCAGCCGTCGCTCCAAAGTCGCTCCAAAGTCGAACTTTATTGAGTTTAGTTCGGCACATGAGTGGAGCTGCCCTTGGACCAGGCCATAATATAAAGATTTAGGCTAGCCTAAAAGCGTAGCTCCTTGGCCGGGTTGTTCAGTGCCCGATTGAGCTAACCCAGGAAAAGGTAGAATGTTGATTTGAGTTTTGTACCTTTACCTTACCCTTTTCTGTTTACTGTGTGACTTTCTGTTTTGAGTTTTATAATCACCATATACGCAACACAAAGCAGCAATAAATATTTGTATGGAAGAAAAAGTTATAATTCAAATAAATTTTAATCCTGGGCTAGCGTTAACTGGCTTCCGAACAATCCTGCCCTGTGAAGTATAAGCCTGCCCTGTTTTCAACAAGTTAACCTGACATGAGCCCGCGATCCAATCGAAAACCAGCACTAAGTCAGCGTCAACTTCAAAAAACACGTGACCTCGATGACAGTACACTTGAGCCCGCGATATGGTCACGTGATACTGGTCAGCAGATACCTTGCTTTGACAGATGTCAATTGATCATAACATGGATGTCCAATATCAAAGAAGTATTCGGTAAAACCAAGGCTGCATGTCTCTGTCAACCTATTAGGGACGGACCATTAGAAAAGTGATGGGGGGGGAGGGGAAAAAACCAAAAAAAAATTCATACAAGGGAAATTGCCAAGAAAAAAAATTCGTGCAAAGAAGAAGGTAAAGAAAAAAAATTCATGCAGAAGGAACGTCCAGGTCCGGTTGCTATGGGGTGACGTCATTTATCTGTTAGGTTGCCTTCATCGCAAGAATTTTGCGGTTCTATTGTGGTTTGCGATAATTGCTTTCAATAAAAGAAACTTTGTACTATAAGTAACCTGGTAATTTTCAGATATGATCTGGCCGCATAATTTATTTTTTTATAATAAATTTTCACAACGCGGGATTATTGTTCGGTTACACATAATAGAGACTTCGACTTCCAATGAACCCGTCATCGGTCATTGAAAACGGGCACAAAACGAGACTTGCCTCCCGAATTAGAAGATATGGTGTTTCTCCTGACGCATGTGTGCGAAATTGATCCAGTTTTCAGTCGAATTTTCCTCGTGGAGTTAAAGAAGGCGCGCTTGTTTTCCTTTCGCGGGAAGAACAACAAAAAAGCTGCCCCTGGATATACGTTTGGATTTGTTGTTGCGGCAAACCATTAAACAGTTGTTGAAAACCAAACAAAACCGACAACCGCGATTGGCTTGTACATGAATTCAATCACCTGAGAACGACAGAGAGAACCAACCTCGTAGAGCATCGAATCAAGACAACGAGACGAAGGTACCAAGTTATATCATTAGATTAATCTTTCATTTATATGATAATTAACTTACACGGATTGTCATGCTTTTAGGTAGTATGGGGACTAGACAGGTACTAAAAATCACTGTTTTCATTTGTGAGTTAGACCCTATACTGAGTCCATCGTACAATAGTTTTCTGAAAGACAATTATTTCGGATACATAGAAAATCCGTATAGGTACATATTATAAATGCTCTCTGGTTTGTCCACGCAAACGTCCACGTAGAATTGACGTTGCCGAGGGTTAGAGGATATTTTCGGGTTCCGCACCCAGGCTGAAGTCCATGCAACACAGTTGCTGATGAGTGCTTCAAGATATGTAACAAAATCGTTCAAAGTTATTTTTCCGACGTGCGTGACGTACATTATAGGAACATGTTACATATCCTTTCAGGTTCACCCAGGCTGAAGTTCACGAGTAATTCGAGATATGTAACAAAATCGTGATAGAGATTTTTCCGTCGTGCGTGACATTATAGGAACATGTTACATATCCTTTCTGGTTCACCCAGGCTGAAGTCCATGCAATACAGTTGCTGAGTGCTTTGGGATATGTAACAAAATGTTTTTCCGTCGTGCGTTGCATTATAGGAACATGCTGTGGTGGGGTCTGGTTCACCCAGTCTCATTGAAGTCCATGCAGTACAGTTGTTGAGTGCTTCTGGATATGTAACAAACTCGTGATAGTGATTTTTCGGTCGTGTAGTTTCCAGAATCGCTTCGCATTACTTGAAAACAGTAAGATTGTGAGCTCGTGATTTCTATCACGCATAGTAATCGTGAGCGTAACCTCTTGAGAGGTTTTTGAAAACCTCGTTGCAATAATTTTTGAGAATTTCTGACTGCATAACATAAACTGGTTTTCAAAGTGTCTGGACACATGACGCGTTTTGTGGAACACAAACGAACACTGCCAGGGATATGATTACACTGGAATGTTACAAGCCACTGGTATCCCGTGGAAATGTAGAACTAAAAGTTCTTCATCTCCGCGGGATCCAAGGTCTGTTTTTGGTTGCAAAGAACGTCTGGCTCGTTGTGCTGCAACATACACTGTATACTGTATTGTAATGGAAATAATAAAATAAATTTGTAATAAATTAATATTAGAATCTGGTATCTTTGTAAATATTATATGCTATAAAATTCGTTATGCTCAGAATAAAAATTAGAGGATGAGTCTTATCCCCTTGAACAGGAGCCCGTGCCTTCAATAAGAATTCTATAATACAATGAAAAAGTCATTCACACGTAGTAGTAGGTGTTAACCACATAAACAGCAACATTAACACTGCCACTGGTACTCTAAAAAAAAAGAACCACAAAGTGTGGTTTTCATTGGCAGGCAGACTATCTTCGCTCTAGGACATACTCGTCTGAGCAAAACTGCTAAGGTTTACGTGTCGCTATCGTAAAACCACAAAGGAGAGTCTGTGTTGGCCTGTCTATTGACTTTTCAAAAAGGTAAATCGTTTAAAGACACTCGCCAGAACAAAACTTTAGAGGCTTACGTGCCGCTATCGTAAAACCACATAGGAAAGTTTGTGTTGGCCTGTCTATTAACTTTTCAAAAAGGTAAATCGCTCAAAGACAGACTCGCCAGAACAAAACTTTAGAGGCTTACGTGCCACTACCGTAAAACCACATAGGGGAGTTTGTGTTGGGCTGTCTATGACCTTTCGAAAAGCAATATTTGTCTGAAAAAAAAATTCGCGCAGAGAGTTTCACCTGAAAAAAAAATTCCTGCACAAGCCGTGAGCGAAAAAAAAAATTCGTGCAAGCTGAAAATTCCCCTCCCCCCCCCATCACTTTTCTAATGGTCCGTCCCTTATT
>JAHPZR010013123.1:7500-10000 GCA_019787425.1 Platygyra sinensis
ATCTTTGATTAAAATTTCAACCAAATTTCTTGACATGGTTACCGTAGGGCAAAAAGGAAAAGACCACAGTTTACCTGCTATTTTCGCTATTTATTCAATTTTCAGCAATAGAAATCAGGTCAGTCTTTCCTCAAGCAAAGTTTATGATAAGTTGATTACAATGACTGGAAAAAAAATTGGGGTGCCCATGCTCGTTGGTGAGCTATAGCCATTTTTCAACTGAAAGAGCTCAATATCAAGGCAAATCCGCCATGTTTTCAGTGTGCACGTGCACGACAGCGCGCTAAATGACGCCATAAATTATGCGCAGAAAGGATGCGCAATGCAATTGTGAGGAATAACTTAAAGGGGCTTGTCACGAGGATTTTGCCGTTTTTAGGTCAGTTCTGTGCTAAAATCATTACTTTAAGGCTTTAATCATAAACAAAAAGCTTCTGTAAAGCTACGGCGAGGATATCAAATGAATTTTATCGGAGAGGGCTAAACATAACAAATTTCTTGAGGATTTTTGGAACTCGTGGCATCAAAACTTGAAAAAATTGGCCAATATTTTCAAATTTCAATCCATTTCCATCCGTGCCATCTGTAGCGACAGGCGACAGGAAACAGTCTCAGTACCTTCAAATAGTCTTAAATAAAAAAACTAGATCATTAGTTTTGGAATTCAAATGTGAAGGCACCTTCTAGCTTTTATAAGTTTGTATCTGTGGCAAAAAATAGCAAGACAAACCATACAACAAAGAAACCATTGCCAGGGTTTCATAACCCATTCCCTCTAAGGACCATGTTTAGGTTCCAAACTTACTTAAAATGAAAAACTCAAGAACTTCAAATTACAATAAACTTTAAAATGAAGGGTTTATAAGCATCAGCACTAAATATGAAGGTGTTCACACTTTATTGATAATGACAAATTTTGAACAGCGTATACAATTATGGTAATTTCTTCCTTCAGTATTAGTAGCATAAGTGATATGTTCCCTGACTTCTTAAAAAATTCAGAACTTGAAAGCCAAGTTGCAGAAACCTTCCTCTTGTAGTTATAGACTAAAACCCTACCAAAGATTTTTGCTTCCTAAAAGGGAGATTGTAAATGAATTTTTTCATACAAAGCAAAGAAGCAAAGAAGGATTGTTAAAACAGGGGCGGTGGTCCGGTTAATGGGCAACAAGTGGAGGCAACGCTTTCAATCACTTTTCTGTGTATTTTTTAGCCGTAGCCAAACCCTGTGTGTGAGCGTTTTATTTCCAATGAAAGCTGTTTTTTTTTGTGAACAGTAGTTGATTTGGTGCGGTTTGCGTGTGTGCGCCACTAACCTAATAATTTCATTTGATCTTAAAAATACACAGAAAAATGTGATTGAAAGGTCCAACATTGTTGCCCATTAACAGGACGCAACGCCCCTTTTTAACAGATCCTTCTTTTGCTTCCTTTGCTTTGTATAAAAATTCATTTACAAAATCTCCCTTTTAGAAGCAAAATTCCTTTTGGTGTGGTTTTTAGTCTATAACTAAACAAAGAAGGTTTCTGCAATTTGGCCTTCAAAGTTTCTGAATTTTTTTAAGAAGTCAGAGAACATATTCCTATCTACTAATACTGAAGAAATTACCATAATTGTAGACCAGTGCGTGTCAAAAAATTTGTCATTATTCGCGATAAATGTGGAAAACCTGTCATTTGTAAGTGAGGATGCTTATAAACCCTTCAATATAAGTTTATTGGTACTATGAAGTTTAGGGATTTATTCATTTTAAGTGTTGGGTCGAACCCGAAACATGGTCCTTAGAGGGAATGATTTGATGAAACCGGCAAGTTCTTTGTACTTGTTAGGGTTTGTTTGCTATTTTGTTTGCCACAGATACCACTTTATAAAATCTAGGAGGGGGGGGGGGGTGGCCTTCACATCATTGAATTCCAAAACTAATGATCTAGTTTTTTTATTTAAGACTATTTGAAGGTACTGAGACTGTTTCCTGTCGCCTGTCGCTACAGATGGCACGGATGGAAATGGATTGAAATTTGAAAATATTGGCCAATTTTTTCAAGTTTTGATGCCACGAGTTCCAAAAATCCTCAAGAAATTTGTTATGTTTAGCCCTCTCCGATAAAATTCATTTGATATCCTCGCCGTAGCTTTACAGAAGCTTTTTGTTTATGATTAAAGCCTTAAAGTAATGATTTTAGCACAGAACTGACCTAAAACGGCAAAATCCTCGTGAACAACGCCCCTTTCAGGTTATTCCTCGCATGCATTGCATGCATTCTTTTCTGCTCATAAGTTATGGCGTACCAATTTAGAGCGCTGTCCTGCACGGTGCACCACTGAAAACATGGCGATTTTGCCTTGATATTGAGACTCTTTTCAGTTGAAAAAATGGGCTATAGGCTCACCAACGATCATGGGCACCCAATTTTTTTTCCAGTCATCGTATAACTAGAATAAACATTTCTGAGGAACAGACTGCGCTGATACATCTATATACTACTGCTGATGATAAAT
>JAHPZR010013123.1:17500-22144 GCA_019787425.1 Platygyra sinensis
ATTCTACGCAGCTTTGCGAGCTTTGGTCAACATGATGCCTGGCAATGAACCTAGGGACCCTTTATGGTACTTTCAGCATCTGTCTATATTAAAGTAACTTTTATCAACATTCACTGCTGGACAGAAGTTTTTGTTACTTAGGACACATGTCCTTTCAAATTTATACTTACGCCAGATGCAATTTTAATGTGTATCCATCTGTTTACGATGTTCAACATATTTCAAAGCAAACCTGATCTGTAAACATGATCACCAACATAGAAATGCTTAAATCATGTCATTTTCCATTTATGCTTGAAGTATGTGATGTCCAATTTTCCAGTGCATATTTCCAGCAGTCAATATTATTCATGTAATTCCTAAAATACATGGTCAGTAAATAGTTTGGACTGTAAGTTGCTATGTGACTTTGCAGTCTCCTTGACGTTCAATACTGCATGACAATGCAACTATATTCACTGATATGCTACAGACCACAGTACATAGCATAACCTTGTTTTCACTACTATTTCTTCAATGCAGTTAGATCATTTTGTAACACCATAATTATTTCAGTGTGAGTGTTCATCTCTCAATGCATGCTTTGAGCATCTTGTCTGGAGTACATATTAACTGATTTTTAGTCCACATGTTCTTTACTTCTTCCAAAGTTGTATTCAATCTGTAGAGGAATTGACAAAACACTAGTTATGAATACTGTGTAGTAATTGAACAGTTTATTGTTTCTCTGGCTCATATTTTCAAAATCAGAAAAGCAAGACCTTATCCTTCTGGACAACTTGAGAACAAATAATTTCTCTAAAAATTCTTTGTTGCCTATGTCACACAAACACATACATCAATAAATTAATGAAAGTTTTGGTCCAAGTTTCATTTTCATTAGAAAAACAATCGTCCGATACACACGGAATGTTTATTAATCGAAGATGGATTTCGATGCGAACTTGAACGGTTTATTTTAGCACTAGCAGCATCGACAGTACGGGCTATTTTATTGTTTTGGTTTCAAAAAGAAGACCAGAAAAGAAAAAAAAGAAAAAAAAAAAAGAGGTGCAGTCGTGTCGAACTCAAACCGCCACAATGTTATACCTACCTCTGATCCGCGAAGCGCTTCAATCGCTTGTGCTAACGCAACAATGTTGCGTAAATAACGTTGTTTTTTTACGGATATAATTCTTGTGTCGGCTCGAACAACTAGCGGTCGCTGATTTCAGGTCATTGAATTCGCTTTTTGAAAATGCTACACGGTCAAATGCTCAAAAATCACTTCAAGAAAAGACCTTGAAAAGTTTATCGACGACGGCATAGATAAATGCGCGAATCGTCCGATACACACGGAATGTTTATTAATCGAAGATGGATTTCGATGCGAACTTGAACGGTTTATTTTAGCACGAGCAGCATCGACAGTACGGACTATTTTATTGTTTTGGTTTCAAAAAGAAGACCAGAAAATAAAAAAAAGGAAAAAAAAAAAAAAAGAAGAGGTGCAGTCGTGTCGAACTCAAACCGCCACAATGTTGTACCTGCCTCCGATCCGCGAAGCGCTTCAATCGCTTGTGCTAACGCAACAACATGAATAATTGCTTTGCTTTTTACGAATATAATACTCGTGTCGACTCGAACAACTAGCGGCTAATGTGACGCTTCGTTGATTTCATTGTCCAGCGAAACAAAAGGTTTCTTTTGTTTCGCATTCGACAAAAAGATGCCGCTAGGAAAAGTGCCTTTTTTTGCATACGTTATTTCTCGAAAACGAAGAGCGACCCAGCGAAAAAAATTACAGGGAAATGTTTTTCAGCTGAAAAGAAGACCCCATGCAAAAATTCAGCTAATTTGGGGCAAAAAAAAAAAAAAAAACCAAAATCGTCACTTATCCCCCTTTTCCACTAGCGTCTTCAATTGCTAGTACTAAATAGGAATACACAGTTGTAGTTGTAACAAAGACTGCCTTTGTTCACTAGTGGACCCAAAGAAAAACCCTCAGAGCAAGGACAAAACCAAAAACAGAAGAAACCTCTCCCATCCCTGCTCCTCTACAAAGTTCTGAATGAGATTTTAAAAGGAGAATTTAATCGAATTTGCTACTTTATCTTCATTACTGAGAGGAATACTTCAGCCATTTTTGACTTAAAAGGAGGTTAAGCAATAGGAAACTCTTACCATGGCAAGCTGTCTTCCAATGGTTCCAAATGTCACAACACCAGAGAAAAAGAACCAAGGAATCCATGTTCTAGCATAAAGGAAATCTGGTTCACCATTTCTGTAAGAGAAAACCATGAACACAGACAGAAAATTGCTTAATTTATTCGCACAGAATTGAAAAAAAAAACAAACAAACAAAACAAAACAACAACAGAATTTTGTGTGTGCATGAAATACTCAACTCTGTATCCTTAACCCTTACATTCCGAAGATCTGAAAGTTTTTTTTTTATTTTTTTTATTTTTTTCTTTTATAATTTTATTTGCAACAAATTAAAAAACATAGTAATACAAAAAGAAGATAGGTATTACAGCTGATTCTTAATAATAGATAATATATGTTACAAACAATATATACAGGTTTATACAAGTGTGTATAGCTGGGGGAGGGCAACATAAACACGTCAAGTTATATTTCTATTTCAAGCTGGATTATAAACTTGGCTATCAATTCAGAAGAGTCCTGTTTCTTTCGCATTATTTTGCAAGCGTAATGGTACTGCTTTGCATATAACAGAAGAAGACACAAATCCTTTGTCTCTTTATCGGAAAGATTGGCCGTTGATGTTGGTAAGTTTAGAAAGTATTGTAACGAGGTGAGGCTGACATTAATTTTGTGTAAGCTATTGAACCATTGAAGAGACTCGTCACTCAATTTCAAGAAGGATGACATTCAAAGAATGTATGTTCAATAGAGTCATTTTCGCCGCACATAACACATTTGTCACAGTCAGTTATCCCAAATCGTTTAAGTTCTTTATTGGTGACTAGTATTCTGTGCAACAACTTGAAGTAAAATTGTCTTAACTTATTATCCCGAGTAATTTTATAATTGTTTTGGATGCAGTTCACCCAGTTATCAGCAACTTCAGAGCAATTTTTTTTCGCCATGACTTAATCGCAGTAGGTTCTGTATTGATTTTCTCTACAAAAAGTTTATAAAACTGCTTGCAGGGTGTTTTCTTTAAATTGAGAGTGATATCTTTTGATAGTTGGAAATTGAAGTTTTCGCAAATTGAGTTCAGATCCTCAAGGTCCATATAGGCTGAAGCGTGACTTTTGAGATAAGCGGGAATAGCTGAGGTGATTTGGTAGTATTGTAGAAAGTTAACTTTGATATTATATTTATCCCTGAATTCTTGTGGAGAAAGATAGTTACCTTGATTGTTCAACAAGTCTTGCACAAAAAGAACATTTTTATCCCGCCAGGGCTTCCAAAAGACCTATTTGTTTTCAATATTAATGTCTCTGTTGTTCCACAAGATGAATTCGCGTTTCATTGGATCTTCGTAATTGATGCGCAGTTGTTGAAAGTAATCAAGGAGTTCTCGATAGAAGAGGGGATTTTTGGATCTAGTTTTCCGACACTTTAGTTACAATTTAGAAGGAAAAGGAGTCCGCCATGTTTATCGAAGTAGTAGTTAGGGATTGCCATCCAGGTATCACGAGTGTTATTTAAGAGTCTACTAATCCAGCTGAGACGTAGTGCTTTTATTACAGTCCTGAAGCAGGGGAAGCTTAGCCCACCTTTAGATAAGGGACGAAACAGAACCTTTCGCTTGATCTTATCTCTCTTATTCTTCCATAGAAAGGCAAATAATTTACTTTGAGTTTGTTGTATTACTGTTTCTGGAACAGAAAGCATGGAGGCAGTATAAATTAACTGAGACAAACCTAGAGATTTTGCAAGCATAGTTCTTCCAAAGAGCGTCAGGTCCCGCGACCGCCATATATTGAGCTTTGTTTCCATTTTCCTTATCTTGATATAAAAATTATTGTTATTGTTGGCAGCAGCATCATGGGAAAGGTAAGTCCCAAGAAATTTTATGGGATCTTTTGGACACTGGAATTTTAGAGGCTCTGTCTTGTTTTTTCTCGAGACACCAATCCACAAGGCTTTTGTTTTCTTTTTATTTAATTGCAAACCGGACAATACTCCAAATGAATTGACTATATTCATGGCATTTCTTAGCGACGTGGTATCTTCGAGAATCAGAGTTGTATCATCAGCAAACTGTGAGATCTTGGCATTCTGTCCATTTGGGAGTTCGATGCCCCGGCAAAGTTGGTTTTGGCGTATTTTGAGAGCTAACATTTCAACCGCTAACACAAACAATAGAGGACTCAGAGGACACCCTTGACGGACGCCTCGAGAAACTTTGAAGTAATTGGTCATGAAACCCGCATTCATCACGCCACTTTCAACATTGTTATAAAGAATGGATATCCACTTTCTAATATTTGGACCAAAGTTGTATAATTCAATACACTTGTGGATAAAATTCCATTCAATGGTGTCGAAAGCTTTACGAAAATCAATAAAAAGTAGGATGCCTGGGAGATTTTTAGCTTCTGTGTATTCCATAATATCATTTAGAAGCCGAACATTTTGGCCAATGAATCTACCCTTAATGAAGCCTGTTTGATCAGAGTGTATAAG
>JAHPZR010013125.1:2500-12500 GCA_019787425.1 Platygyra sinensis
TATATGTATATATAAGCAGTGTACAATTGGTTTACCTAATGATGAACTCCCAGTAAGAGGATCCACAGGATACAATGTATATATATATAAATCGGATCATATCGACCGAGTGTCGATCGATGTATCGGTCAACATATCGGCCAAGTGTTGGCCGCTATATCGACCGAGATATCTGCCGATAGTCAGTCGATATGTCGGCCGATATCTTGGTTGATACATTGGTTGATATGTCGACCGACATATCTCGGTCGACATCTCGACCGACCCTCGACCGATATGTCGACCGACATATCGGTCGACACTCGGCCGATATGTCGACAGATACATCGGTCGAGAGTCGGTCGATATGTCGACCGATATATCGGTCGAGGGTTGTTGTTGTTTTTACATGCATATTTGTGCCATTTTCTGTATATTTAATGTAACCTCAAGCTTTTCTTCATTTTAAAGGTTTCTCCTGGGTGAAGGGATGGAATATGTCTTGACAGAACGATTTTGTCAAGACACTCTGGAAGAATATTTTGGCAATTAAAGAAAATTGGGCAGACGCAGTGACAATCCAGATGTGCGACTCTTTGGTTACAATGACAATGCAATCAGAACACAGAGATCAATTTCCTGCCAAAGTGGAAACACCCGTGGAAGAAAGGACAGAAGTAAAGCATGGGTGAATGTGTCTAATGATCCTCTACCCAAGAAGAAGTCAAAGAAGAAATAAAACATTGATTAGACAATCAGCTAACATGTTGATATTTTAATATTCTAAATATTCTACAAAACACACCATTCAGTGCCAATTTTGATTATCAAGTGTGCTTTTCACTGCTTTGATTGTTTGTGTCATTCAGAATATCACTAAATTTATTATTATAAAAATGATGTAAACAAGTATGCCTGATTAGATTGGTTTTCCTTCATCTTTTTAGATTGGCAAAACTATAACAATAACTGGTATTAGGCTAGAATAAAAACCATTGTTACATCTAATTTTTTTTTCCAAGAATACTAATTACATATAATCATGTTACTTTCACAGACCAAGAGATATCATTCTATCTTAGGCATGAAACTAATTCTAGGTAATCTAAATACCATGCTTCAGGGATGTAGACAAAAATTTTTAACACATGGGAATTATCAGTTCCCAGGGGGGTTTAGAAGAGTCCATTATTAAAGATTTTTATGACTGCCGAAGGTTTCTCAGCCAGGACAATTGAGTTCACAGCCGGGTATTTTCCCTGGCTCCGGGCTGTTATCTACATCCCTGATGCTTACACATTGTTGGTTGTTTATAATTAATTATAACTTTTTTATGGAAATAAAATCTCAAATGAAGAATCATTGGGATAAAAGAGAACATTAAAATTATAAATAAAATTATTACTATTGTTACTTGATTTGTAGGATTGCCTTTCTTCATTATCTACACTTGCCCTTTGTATTTCCTTCCTCAGGGCCTTAGCTTTAACTTGCTTTTGTTTGATCTTATGTTTCTGAATTATATCCCTTGCAAAGGAAAAGGAGCGCACTTGTACATACAAGTTAATAATGCTATGTAACATATCCTTGCTAACAGAGTTCTCAATTTTCAGTGATGCCTCAGATACTATTGCATTAAAAGAAGATACCACATCTGGATCTTTACAAGATTTTTCAATTGCATCATGAATATTAATAGACCTTTGACATTGGCCAGGCTTCCAGGTTTTTCTAAAATAATGTTCTGCTTTCAAAAATATTGTCTGAGCTTTTCTAGTTGGGCTCCATAACCCACCATGGTTCAATGAAGTTACTAGTTTCTGTGATTTCAAAGCATTTTTGCTTTCTTCTTTACAAGCTTTTAATGCTGAAATTGCCTGTTGACTTTCTGATGTTTTCCAGTTTTTAGATGTTCTGTGTTTATTGTGCAACTTTTGCAACACATAGCCTCCTAGATATTGTAGTCCAGCCATCTCTTTTTCTTGTAAAGACTTCTCAACTTCATCATCAGCACGATTAGGGGATAACTGTACCTCCTTGCTGTGGGCCAGCAGTCGATCAGCAAGTTTTGTTGACAGCAATGTTGCTGAATTGCGTGACAGGCCTGGGAAGTACTTTGTAGCTTGCAAAGCTATTGTAGCATAATACTTCAAATAAAATTTTTCTCCATTTCCATTCTTTGTCAGACCCTCGCAAATCATTTGAAGATCTTCAAATTCTTTAGATTCTTCGCTTATTTCAAATTGGTACGATCTTATTTCGTCCCTGATTGCGTTCGTGAAAACTTTCTTATTCGCTATTTTGCTCTTCGCGTCATTCACAAGGTCAATCAAGACATCAGTTGTCAATGTGACCTGAGGTGATTCTTCATGTATTTCCAGGTCTGTGTCTTATATATTTTCCTTGTGCTTTACTGCTATGTGTCTGTTTAGGCCACGCTTGCTTTTGCAGACCTTTGGACAGAGACTGCAAGTTATGTCTTCCCTTTGAACCTATACGAATTGAAGACATTTTTAGTACGAAAACTATGGTTCAAAACTAACCGCTTGGAGATTGCTTAAAGCGAAATAGCACTATAACTTTGAGAATAAGCTTTTTTTATTTCTAAAACAAGCCTATCTGACTGCTTTAGAGCAGCAGCACAAAACTATGGACAGTTTTGCTCATCGATCGATCTCTCAACTACGCACAACGAATTGCGGTCATTTCGTTCCATAGTCACTTCGTTCCAAGTCACTTCGTTCCAAGTCACTTCGTTCCATCTTACGGTCACTTCGTTCAAAAAATAGTCACTTTGTTCCACAAATAGTCACTTCGTTCCACATAATAGTCACTTCGTTCCACATTATTTTCCCTAAGTTTAAGGTATTGTAAGTCTGCCGTTTATTTAGTGCAATTTGCCCGATGCTTTATGTACGCCATATTGAATTTTTGTGGAACCCAGTCTTAAACGCATTCTACAAGCTAGTATTACTGTTGGTCATTGCTTTTATTTATTTGGTGGCTCCTAAAGGAGCCGTTTGTTTGTGTAAATGTTTATTAACATTTACTTTTCTGTGGGCCCGTTGAGATGAGAACAGGCTTTCAGTAAATGTTTCGCTGATCTTTCACTGGCCTCAAACTCGTCTCACAGATGAAAGATCTTTGCCTGTAGTTCGCGGTACTTGCGGCGCTGTATTCTCTTCAGTTTCTTCTCAGACACCAAGCGGATCTGGATGGCTGTCAGCATAGCCTCTCTGTGAAGGAGCTTGATAAGAAGGTACATCGGCAGCTGGCCACGTCCGGAGGCTCGGCGACTGAGGCCATGGTGCCATCCCTCAATGTCGTTGTTGGTGCGAATGGCATGTTTGAATACTGTCCAGTCTGCTGGGCTCCAAGTGGTTCTGTGAATCTACGTGCTGGATACATACTCAGTGAATTGCAGGAGCGGCTCGGTAGTTTCCCGCTGAAGTATCTGGAACATTGGCTGTATTTCCGCTTCTAGACCATGAACTTTTAATAAATGTTTCGTAATAGTCATAAATTTTCTGGCTATCGTTGCACATTTTCGCCTTGTCTACTTGTGTTCCACTTCTCCTGCATTGAGATCGATGCTCATGTACAATAAATTATTATTATTATTAAGACATCGTGCAATTTTATCTCACCTTTCTCCATAGGGCTTGCGTCCAATGGAAAACACATCCGTGCAGTTTCACATTCGGGTACACTTCTCTTAGGGCTGCCCAGGTCGCTTTTTCGAAGTCTAACGTGATCTGCTTCACTGCTGGGGCGGAGGGAAGGATCTCCAGGAGCTTTTTCAGTACCTTACGGTAGTCGGCTTTCTTTCGCCTTGACATCAATACGAACAAGAGCGGCACCTGCTTGGCGTAGTCATCCTTCCTGACAAAGGCATTGATTGTCATCAACTGTGTGAATGGATGGCGGCAAAGCTTGAACGTCGCGTCGATGTACGAAGATTTCGCACTGGCGAGAAACTCTAACTGTTGTTTGGTGGCGAACATCAGGTGCCTCTGACTCTGGACTCTGACATCTGCTTGCAGGAACTCGGCGGGATGAACCCTTCAGCAAGTTCGAAGTTCAAGTCCAGGGGATCTTTTGGTCGAAGTTTCTGGCGGCGTCTGTTGGCTGCTCAGGCTATGTACTCCGGCCTCGGTAGACTCAGACACGGGATGTCTTGTAAATCTTTTATGAGAACATCTTCTACGATGGCAGACGCTGGTCGGAACACGTCGACCGCTGCTCTCACTTTCACTTTAGCTGTAATGCAAGCTGATAACGCTGCTCCGACTTCTGCTGGGTGGTTGTGGAGGTTAGAACCGATCTGATAACCGTCGATGCGCTCAATTACGCTGGCTCTGCATGGATTGTTCTGTTTGAAAAAAGTATGAAAGAAAAAAGTTAGTATTTTTACTTCATATTGAAAAGGACAAACCTTTGACGTGATCTTATCCTCGATCCAGCTCTCTCAAGTCAAAAAAGGTGTCTTTTTGAAATGAAGGCTTAAACTTTGTTCATTTACTGGTTCAGTTAAATAGTTTTGCATTTGGATTTGTATACTAGTAGAATCCTACATACAAGCTTTATTTACTAATTTACTACCAATAAACCATATTTACCTTCGGCCTTCTGGTGCACACCCAGTCAGTCGCGTTGGCTCGACGGCTTAAACTTTGTTCATTTACTGGTTCAGTTAAATAGTTTTGCATTTGGATTTGTATACTAGTAGAATCCTACATACA
Organism: Platygyra sinensis; assembly: GCA_019787425.1. Lineage (NCBI taxonomy): Eukaryota > Metazoa > Cnidaria > Anthozoa > Scleractinia > Merulinidae > Platygyra > Platygyra sinensis. The sequence continues at coordinate 7,222 of JAHPZR010013125.1, forward strand.
AGCTTTATTTACTAATTTACTACCAATAAACCATATTTACCTTTGGCCTTCTGGTGCACACCCAGTCAGTCGCGTTGGCTCGACGGCGTTTAATACCATAGCTGTAACCCCTGCTGTCTATCAGTTTTGGTTTTCCTTTACTCGTACAGTCATTAATGACTTCGAAGGTAACAGCAAAGGACTGTTGCACTGGACTCTCTGCGGCTGGCGGATCAGCTATGGAAGGCTCGTCCAAGTCAGGATCTGCGACGGAGTCGACGTCACGATCAGAAGCTAACTCGGCGGTTTCGAAGGCTGGCGGATCAGCTATAAAAGACTCATCGAAGGCAGGATCTGCGGCTGACTCGGCTTCAGGATCAGGTAAGTCCGATTCGCTGAATAGGATTGGCGTACTTTCAGCCTGAGGGACGTCACAGGTAGAACAGAGCCAGTCGATCGAAGAACCGGTTTTAACGGCGCTTCGGTAAGAGGACTGCGATACGCCCGTCTCGCAGGTACGGTGTTGCCAGCGGAGGCAACCATCGCACTGGAGACCTTCTTGATGGGGTCGAACTTGTCGTTTGCAAAAAATGCACTTCGAAGACATCATCAAGAATTTTTGAATGCTTGGTGTGGCTGATGGCTGATTAAGCTAATATGAGTTACCCAAAACAAAGTGGTCCTTTTAAACACAGGCCCAGGATCGAAAATCCAACTTCGAAGAAAACGAGTGATTTGATTGGGAGAACAGTTAATGAAAGGAACAATTAGCACGGTATTGTTTGTTTGCTTGAAAGAAAATGTCTCACCTGCAATTAGCATATGTTCGCACATCGCGCGGCGCGTGGTTTTAGAGGTGAGAAAAATAATATTTTCGCGTGGGTTAGAGTGAGAATCCAAAAAAATCTTAGCGCGGTTTTAAGTTTTCACTGCATCAACGGTTAAAATGGTCTTATTTTACCAGAAACAAAGTGAAGCTAACAGTTAAGTTCGCCGCTGGCAATGAGAAATATTCGCACATGGGTAGACAGTTAAAAAAAAGTCGCGCGGGTAGAGAGTGTTTTAATAGAATAGTTAACATGGTATTGTTTGTTTGCTTGTTAATTAAAGAAAACGTCTCAACTCCAATTAAGCAAATGTTCACACATCGAGCGTGCTTTTAAGGGTTTTAAATGTTTAGGGTTTAACTACATTAAATGATAAAATGGTGTTATTTTACCACACACAAAGTGAAGCTTAAACAGTTTATTTCGGCGCTAGCGATATGAAATTTTCGTACATAACATAACTACATTGTAATTTACAACTATTTGTTTGTGGAACGAAGTGACTATTGTGTGGAACGAAGTGACTATTTGTGGAACGAAGTGACTATTTTTTGGAACGAAGTGACTGTGAGATGGAACGAAGTGACTTGGAACGAAGTGACTATGGAACGAAGTGACCGGATACCACGCACAACAGCACACGGATAAACCACCTCGATCTAAACAAACAATTAAACAATCGCACCATTTTAGGCACGAGTTTAATACCAACCTCCTGTACAGCTTCTAGAAATTGTTCTTCCACGTTTTCGTCTTCTTCTAAAATGGCCATAATCACGTCGAAATCGTCTGCAAATATAAAGTCTCCGTTGCCTGACGCCATGTTTGTTTATACTGATCACTAAAGCTGTGCACGGTCGTGATCACGTGATGGTACGTTTCGACCTTCAATCGCAAACAATGGGGCTTCCTTTTGAGGTTTGCCGCCCTTCCTAACCATTCTCCTCTATTAACTATGCCTAAATTCAACAAAAACTCAGTGTTGAAACATACAGCTTTTAATATAATCACCAGGATATTGTTAATAAGCAAACCTTGGTATATATGTGTTCTTAAGGACAGACCTCCATCAAGATGTGTGAGCAAATCATGGTCAGTATTTACCTCTTTAAAGCTGTAAGGAAGGCATATTCCTTAAAAAAAGGTTTTGATGAGCACACTGTACAAAGACATCATGTACCAAACTCATTCCCTGACCAGCTGAAAGGCATGTGGTTTTGTTTGAAAAATGGCTTCTTAACAGGAACACAATCAAGTGATGATATTGATGTGTATTCTCTTGAAGGCAGTGGTAAACCAAGTGGTAAAGTTCAAATATGTCTTTTGGATGTCTATGAGAAAGGCAACAATAAAGGTGGCAGAGAAATTCTAAGATAAGCTGTATGAATCCTTTCCTGATTTACACTTTGAGCCTCTGACAAGTTAGGTCAAAAATCAACGAGAAATAAGTTTCTAAGCTCAAGATCTACAGATACTCTCTTAGTTATTACCTCTATATGTGAACTATATACGTTGTTTAAGCTTCTACAATATTAAAGGATATTGTAGAAGCAGGGACTCTTGAACTTTTTAAATCAAGATTGAAACCATTTTTTAAAATTGTCAGTAAACCTAAGATAGATTTTCTTCTTTTTTATTTATGTAATCTAAAAATTTTCTGTACATAATTTTACACATTTTACTTTTATTTTTTCAGGTGGGTTGTAATTTAGGGTTAACCTCCAAACTCTCCTTTTCAAAATCTTTTGAATAAGGGTGTATGTTATGTTATGTTATGTTATGTTATTCCCGTCAATATTATTTCAGTGTAAAATGTATGGCACTCATTATCATTGGCGTTTGTGCTAGATGAAAACCGCAAACTTTAGTCCATCATAAAATGGTTTTACCCAAAATTAGCCATGCAGTGACTATGTTGCTTCACGTTAACTAAAATAATTAAGAATTTAAGTAGTTAACTGCTTAACTGGGGCCTCTGCAATCGATGCGCAATCGCTCATCAAAGTAATTACTGTAAGTGAAAGCTGCTTAATTAAGTTAATTAGCTGAACGAGGGAATCTGACAAAATAATGCCTGGTTTAAACTGAAATACGTCATGTGATTTGATTCTTACCGAATGTGGCTCGTCCCTTGAAGATGATGTAGGAATTTGCAATTGCTGAGAAGTCTAAAAGTAATCAGAATTCAACCCGTCAATATAATTTCAGTGTAAAATACATGACACTCATTATTATTGGTGTTTGTGCTACTGCAAAATTTACCCCATCATAGAATGATTTCACCCAAATTAGCCATGCAGCGATTGCGTTGTTTCACATTTACTAAACGACAAGTTAAGTAACTTCCCTTTAAAGACTCTCTGTCGAACGGCATGCTTTGCGCGCTTGGGCTCGAATTTCATATGATACGAAAATCGCCATTTTGAAGTGTTTGGTGGTAACCCTTTCTAAGCTCTATTAATCTGAGCAATCAGTTGGTATTTTCAGTCAGTTATCGCTATTTATCAACAGTCGGAATATCGTAGTTCTCCATAGAGGGCATAGTTTGTTCGGATCGCTTTGTTTGAAACATCTTTTGGCTATGTTGTGATCGATATATTATATTGGCAATGGCGGCGTCTAAAAAGTCCCGTGGAAGGCCTCGAAGGACAGAGGATTTGAAAGTCATTTACCTGAGGAAATCAGTCCAGGAGCAGTGGAGGAGTAGGAAGAAAGCATTGGAGCATGAAAATTTAACCGACAGCGAATTTGCAGAAGTTCTGTTACAGTAAGTGTAATGATTGATTTATTTAGTTGTAAGATTCAAGGGCGGTCTGGCTTACTTGTATAAATAAGGCTAAGTTTTTTCTCGATGATGATGATTCTCTTATTGTCACAAATATCGAAGCTATATAAAATGGTGTTTTTGGTTTCCTCCCTAGCAGCTGCCCTGCCAACAAAAGGAACGGAAGCGGCTTTATCAACCATGTAGATTTGTCTTCATTTGGGGTTCAGAATGGTGAGAAAAGCCTCTTCCATGTATTTTCACATGTATTCTGTGTAACGACGAAGTTAAAAATGTTATAAGTATTCAAGACTATTTTGTAGTGCATGAAGCTATTGCAGACGACTGTAGTTATTTGATTTCAAAAATTTTGCCTTTAGGAATTGTACCTCCAGATTATTGTTCCACTCCTGCAAAGAAAGCAAGAAGAGATGGAGAAAAGGATGTATCCTCAAGGTGAAAGAAAAATGTTCCTCGAACTCCTTTTTTGATTGTTTTTTAATAACATTAATGAGTTGTTATGAAATTAGTTGTTTGTAGTTTTGTTTTGTATACTGTGCACACACACTAGCAACTTTTTGTTTGTTCGCTAATTTTGATGACCAGAAGCCCTATAATCACCTAGCTACCTATAGTTGCCTATAATAGAGCGGTTTTCAATTGAGTGATGAAAGCGATTTTTTGGTTTTGCCTTACCTTGCTCTGTGATTGGTTAACAAAATTTGCACTACTTTCTCAACCAATGAGAAGCAAAAGTAAAACTGTTATGGGGCGGTCAAAAGAGGTGAGATGTCCATGTTGAACACACAATTTATTGCACACGTCCAAGCACACGTCCAAGCACGCGTTCATCGAGGAATGTTGGATTCCGTAACAATCAAATGCAAGTGACACAACAACAGTAACGTGATATAACGTGACAAAACCAATCATGCTGCACACACCTTTTCCCTTACTTGGTTCAGGCTTTGTGTATTAGCATCGAATTGTGATTGGTCCTTTGTATTATTTATGTCTTTGTGATTAGTTGGAGCAAGTGCTTTGATTTTGGTTTTACGACACTCAATTGAAAACCGCTCTAATTTGCCATTCCCCTTCAAAAAATCCCTCTTCCAAAAATTATTTTTGTATTTCTATATCTGCTCTACTACAATACTTTATTTTTACTGACAATAGCAATATGACTTTCAGCTTTGTTGATGTAACTGGAACATCAGGTATGGACGAATGGATAAGGGGTGATCCGTTTTCCCAAACAAGAGTGGGAAATGAAACAAACCCGTTTGTTGAAAATGTAGATGTCACAGTTCAGGAAGTTTATGATGATGATATCGCATTTAGTGAGAGGTTAGTTTTCATATATGTGTAAATAGAACACCAAAGTTATACAGGGTTTTGAAAATATGCACTCATGTGGATAATAATAATAATGAAAATGATAATGATTATAATAATTAAATTATTACTCTGCACACCTCTCACATTGAGGTGTACTGTTGTTCGTTTTCTTATTGGGCTGATATGGTACAACTTGTGTCATTTTGGGGGATTTGGAGAATGTTTGATGTGTCTGACTGAGACTTTTTTAGCTCTTCTGGATGTAGCTTTTCTTAGGTTTCCTGTTTTTATTTTAAACAATTTTAGGCTATCAAGGATAATTCTTAATCTAGGAGAAGACTCTACAAGCGGTGATGATACCAGTGATAGTG
>JAHPZR010013125.1:20000-43659 GCA_019787425.1 Platygyra sinensis
GATAGCCACTTGCATTGTTGAAGCAACATAACATTGTGTAAGGTGGGCATATTGTCAAAGACTCATTAATTCAGCTACAAGACAAAGAAACGGTAGGGCATGGTTTCCAGCCCTGGATCAAGTTCAAGTTCAAGTTCAAGATCTACCAGTATACGAGAAGCATAAATTTACTCTGCCCTGAAACCCATATAAACGTTATCTGGGGCGGGATACTGTTCACGCACTTTTTTGACGGCACAGGATGGTATATTTCGTCTATTTCCCTTCCCCAAATAACCATGTTCCCACAAAATGAACTGCCTATAAGCGGCCTTGCAGAAACTGGACATTGAAAAATCTAGTGGTTCAACTCTTATATCGCACCTTGCTCTTATTGCCAACTCGAGAACGTGGTGGTCTAAACAAAGATTCTGAAAAAGTTCATAGGAGGTAATACATTCCCTGTGTCGACAGCATTTGTTTTCCTCTGGAGTGGGCATTTGGATGCAATTGTTGCAGATGTACCATCCGGGTAAGGCATTATATGTCGGATATGGCTGTGGCTCTTCATCTGAGTTTTCACATGTGACAAGTCGTCTCGCAAAATCTAAACTTCCTCGCCCGTTGTTTATGAGCACTTGTTGTACGTCAAGGGCATAAACGAATTCCTAGAAAAACAGGAAATAAGAAAAGGTGAGTTCACTATCGGAATAAGCAAATAAATCGCGGTCGACACTATGTAAAGTTTATTGAGCCGAAAAGATGACTCCCCTGGATTTCTTGCCTTGTGTTTTCAATGTCGCGTCTTTGTCTTTCCATGGAACTGGACAGTAGATTTTGTTGGTAAACAGTTTGAACATTCTAAAGAAATATAAAATAAAAAAGAAAATGTCTTCGCCTCGTCGAGAGTATATGCATACACAGTAAAAAGAACTTACCCGATTGGCACATTGTTTTCGACCAGTGCCACATTTACATCTGTTCTGCACACATGGCAAATTTGCCGTTCGACAAGGACAACCACGGCCGACTCCATTCTTCTGCTTGGTTTCACAAGCCGATTTGCAATCACGAAAACTTCTATTTGGTTCTTCACCAATTGGTTCACGTACATTTGCTTCTGGCGCTGGTTCGGATTCTGCAATCTGAAGAAATGAATCGATAGACGAAAGGTCAGCTGAAAGGTGAACCGCGGGTATTCGTTTAGTAAAATGATATCGCTTCGAAAATATGCACTCACCACACTTCCATAAATATTTCGTCTCTGTGGAGGGCATTCTTGTAAATGTCCAACTGAAATGTCCAAGTTGAAAGAACTGTCATCCATTTTCTATCTTGCCGCGTTGCGCAACACTCGTCAGTTCACAAGTTCAGCCAGCGCGCTCTTATCATAACAATAACAAACGCCCGCAAAGCATGCCGTTCGACAGAGAGTCTTTAAGCAGAAAAACACTATTCACTTAGAAACAGTGATTGTGACTATTAACTATGAAGAACCTTCTCTAAGATATCAAGGATCTCACATGTGGTCGAAACTAGATAATAAATTGAAAGGCTAGTCAAATATCGAATTATTCAAAAGGAACATTAATGAAAAAAAAGACCTAACTTCATTTCTGCACACCAGTAATAATTGCTGTTATAATATAAGGGGCAAAATTACTGAATTGTGATTAGTCAAGACCAGAGGGCATTTTTTCCTTAATTTTTGTAATTGCCCCGGGCAAAATTACTTGAAAATGATTGGCTGAAAATTGCTTAGCAACGGCAGCCAAGGTAAAGAAATTTCTGTTTGTTTTGTAACAATGGCGTCCCCGTTTTGGGATAGTTGGACGAGGAGGGTATAGACGAACTAAAAGAACTAAGCGAAAACCAAAACACGAAAAAGAGCACAGAACAATGGAAAACGTTTTCGTGGAAGTGGGCGACTGAAAGAGGAAAGGAGAAACATTTGGAAGCATACGAATGTGTAGACCTTGATAAAACATTGTCGCAGTTTTATGCAGAGGTTTTCGCCAAGGAAAGTGGCGAAGACTACGAGCCCGACTCACTCAGAGTCATGCAAGCAGCTTGGAGTCATAAAGGTAACTTGACTTAGTTGACCTAAAAAAAAATCACCCGATTAATCACAGTATTCCTTGAATAAGAATCCACTTAGAAAACGAGGGGCGGGGTTGAACTAAGCCATTTTTCTCTTACATTTTCTTTGACTGAAATCTGCCCTGGTATTCTTGTACCAGGTCAATTAGCTCAGGGCTCTCCCTAAGGGTAATTGTTGCTGCCAGGTACCTAGGATGCCCCTCAGGAAGAAAGACCACCCGTTCTGCAGTTACCTTGTCATCCAATCTTGCCTTTAGGGCGCCTTTAGGATGGTGGCCATCAATTATGGTATTTTTGTGCCCACCTTACACAATGTTATGTTGCTTCAACAATGTGAGTGGCTATGAATAGACCCTTCTCCAAAATGGCGGGCAAAATTTCACGTAAGTCAAAAATCAAAAAGTTAACATATACCAGCACTAGAAAGAACACCTTTACTTTAGTTAACCCTGCAAAGTTTCAGCATTTGAGGTGTAACAGCAGCTGAGAAAATGTAAGTGGAAAATTGAGAAATTTACAGACATTTGCATGAGTGGGGGTATCCATTATACCCCCAGTCATACAAACATATGTAAATTTCTCGATTTTCAACATACATTTTCTCAGCTGATATCACACCTGAGATGCTGAAACTTTGCAGAGGTACTAAAGTAATGGTGTTTTTTCTAGTGCTGGTATACATTTTTAATTTTAACTTATTTTTACCTATTTGATTATTTGGAGAAGGGTCTATTCACATTCTGCTCAAAACCAAGCTGAGCAATAAAACAAAGCTAAGATGTTATACACATGTAGCACATGTGATGTACAAAATGTTACTATGGATACAAAACAATAAAAGAATGCAAGGACCAAAGATAGCCTTAGAATCAATAAAGGTAACTTGACTTTACCCTTGTACCCAGGGTCTTCATCTTTATTTTACCTAAAAAAATCACCTCATTATTCACAGTACGTCCTTGAATATGAATCCCCTTAAAAAAAGGGGTGGGGGGAGGGAGTGGGAGGGGTTGAACTAAGCCATTCTTATCTTACACTTTTTTTGACTGAAATCTGCTCGGTATTCTTGTACCAGATCAATTAGCTTAGGACTCTCTCTAAGGGCAATTGTTGGTGCCAGGTGCCTAGGATGCTCCTCAGGAAGAGAGAGCACCCGTTCTGCAGTTGCCTTGTCATCCAATCTTGCCTTTAGGATTGTGGCCATCAAGTATGGAATGTATTCATATGACTTCTCGGCTTTAACTGGTTCTGGATGCCAGCGTTTTGTCCTTTTCGAGTACTGTTTCTTCCAGATCAGTTTGCCATCCTTTGTAGTGGCTTGCGGCCGGAAGGTGTGCATGTTGTGATCTTGTGCTGAAAGTAGCATTCGGATGCAGAATGCAATGAAGCTGTGAAAATAAAAGAGAGCTGTCTTGAAATCAGTTTTGAAAAGAGACCAAAAGCTTGAAGGCATCCACTACAGTATGTTGATGCCCAAAGACTTGTATTAATTTCTGAGAATTTACTAGTGCCATTACTGACTGTACACCTGATGTAAGACCAGGTACAGCTGTATTCCACAAACATTAAGCACATACAGGAATAAAAACCAATACACACTACATTGATTTCCTTGGTACATCACTGCAATTTGAATGAGAAATGTTATTTAGCTACCATCAACACGATGTACATGTATGTGTCTAACTGCTAAAAATAAGACAAGTAGTTATTGAACTCATTAGTAATTTATCAAGTTAAAAAAAAAAAATCATAAGCGTGAAGAAGGTTTGGATACCCGGTCCTAGTTAGCATGGATTTTGACGATTTTACTTCTCTGTTTAATCCTTAGTTTTTGTTTCGATTGAGAAGATATATCAAACACTCAAGACAGTGTTTCATCAGCTATCCAAACACCTCGAATTTCATCAAAAACGCTCCGCTGCACATCATATTTTCAACTCTCTTCTCGGTGTTTGGATATCCGATGAAGCACCGTCTTGTGTTTGATATTACTTCCAAATCTAAAGCACAAATAATAACAACATTTCACATACTCAGCATCAACAGGCTCTGGGGTGGACGAAGGGTCCAGGCAAATTTCATCCAAGTCACTATCCAATTCACTGTCACTATCACTGGTATCATCACTGCTTGTAGAGTCTTCTCCTAGATTAAGAATTATCCTTGAAAGCCTAAAATTGTTTAAAATAAAAACAGGAAACCTAAGAAAAGCTATGTCCAGAAGAGCTAAAAAAGTTTGTCAGACACATCAAACATTCTCCAAATCCCCCAAAATGACACAAGTTGTACTATATCAGCCCAATAAGAAAACGAACAACAGTACACCTCAATGTGAGAGGTGTGCAGAGTAATAACTCAATTGTTATAATCATTATCATTATCATTATTATTATCAACATGAGTGCATATTTTCAAAACACCGTATAACTTTGGTGTTCTATTCACACATATATGACAACTAACCTCTCACTAAATGCAAGTTCATCATCATAAACTTCCTGAACTGTGACATCTACATTTTCAACAAACGGGTTTGTTTTATTTCCCACTCTTGTTTGGGAAAACGTATCACCCCTTAACCATTCGTCCATAACTGATGTTCCAGTTACATCAACAAAGCTGAAAGGCATATTGCTATTGTCAGTAAAAATGAAGTAGAGCAGATATAGAAATACAAAAATTATTTTTGGAAGAGGGATTTTTGAAAGAAAGGGGGTGGCAAATTAGAGCGGTTTTTCAATTGAGTGTCGTAAAACCAAAATCAAAGCACTTGCTCCAACTAATCACAAAAACATAAATAATACAAACGACCAATTCGATGCTAATACACAAAGCCTGCACCAAGTGCGGGAAAAGGTGTGTGCAGAATGATTGGTTTTGTCACGTTATATCACGTTACTGTTTTTGTGTTACTTGCATTTGATTGTTATGGAATCCAACATTCCTTGATGAACGCGTGCTTGGACGTGTACAATAAATTGTGTGTTCAACATGGACATCTCGCCTCTTTTGACCGCCCCATAACAGTTTTACTTTTGCTTCTCATTGGTTGAGAAAGTAGTGCAAATTTTGTTAACCAATCACAGAGCAAGGTAAGGCAAAACCAAAAAATCACTTTCATCACTCAATTGAAAACCGCTCTATTATAGGCAACTATAGGTAGCTAGGTGATTATAGGGCTTCTGGTCATCAAAATGTGTGAACAAACAAAAAGTTGCTAGTGTGTGTTGACTTGGATGAAATTTGCCTGGACCCTTCGTCCACCCCAGAGCCTGTTGATGCTGAGTATGTGAAATGTTGTTATTATTTGTGCTTTAGATTTGGAAGTAATATCAAACACAAGACGGTGCTTCATCGGATATCCAAACACCGAGAAGAGAGTTGAAAATATGATGTGCAGCGGAGCGTTTTTGATGAAATTCGAGGTGTTTGGATAGCTGATGAAACACTGTCTTGAGTGTTTGATATATCTTCTCAATCGAAACAAAAACTAAGGATTAAACAGAGAAGTAAAATCGTCAAAATCCATGCTAACTAGGACCGGGTATCCAAACCTTCTTCACGCTTATGATTTTTTTTTTTTAACTTGATAAATTACTAATGAGTTCAATAACTACTTGTCTTATTTTTAGCAGTTAGACACATACATGTACATCGTGTTGATGGTAGCTAAATAACATTTCTCATTCAAATTGCAGTGATGTACCAAGGAAATCAATGTAGTGTGTATTGGTTTTTATTCCTGTATGTGCTTAATGTTTGTGGAATACAGCTGTACCTGGTCTTACATCAGGTGTACAGTCAGTAATGGCACTAGTAAATTCTCAGAAATTAATACAAGTCTTTGGGCATCAACATACTGTAGTGGATGCCTTCAAGCTTTTGGTCTCTTTTCAAAACTGATTTCAAGACAGCTCTCTTTTATTTTCACAGCTTCATTGCATTCTGCATCCGAATGCTACTTTCAGCACAAGATCACAACATGCACACCTTCCGGCCGCAAGCCACTACAAAGGATGGCAAACTGATCTGGAAGAAACAGTACTCGAAAAGGACAAAACGCTGGCATCCAGAACCAGTTAAAGCCGAGAAGTCATATGAATACATTCCATACTTGATGGCCACAATCCTAAAGGCAAGATTGGATGACAAGGCAACTGCAGAACGGGTGCTCTCTCTTCCTGAGGAGCATCCTAGGCACCTGGCACCAACAATTGCCCTTAGAGAGAGTCCTAAGCTAATTGATCTGGTACAAGAATACCGAGCAGATTTCAGTCAAAAAAAGTGTAAGATAAGAATGGCTTAGTTCAACCCCTCCCACTCCCTCCCCCCACCCCTTTTTTTAAGGGGATTCATATTCAAGGACGTACTGTGAATAATGAGGTGATTTTTTTAGGTAAAATAAAGATGAAGACCCTGGGTACAAGGGTAAAGTCAAGTTACCTTTATTGATTCTAAGGCTATCTTTGGTCCTTGCATTCTTTTATTGTTTTGTATCCATAGTAACATTTTGTACATCACATGTGCTACATGTGTATAACATCTTAGCTTTTGTTTTATTGCTCAGCTTGGTTTTGAGCAGAATGTGAATAGACCCTTCTCCAAATAATCAAATAGGTAAAAATAAGTTAAAATTAAAAATGTATACCAGCACTAGAAAAAACACCATTACTTTAGTACCTCTGCAAAGTTTCAGCATCTCAGGTGTGATATCAGCTGAGAAAATGTATGTTGAAAATCGAGAAATTTACATATGTTTGTATGACTGGGGGTATAATGGATACCCCCACTCATGCAAATGTCTGTAAATTTCTCAATTTTCCACTTACATTTTCTCAGCTGCTGTTACACCTCAAATGCTGAAACTTTGCAGGGTTAACTAAAGTAAAGGTGTTCTTTCTAGTGCTGGTATATGTTAACTTTTTGATTTTTGACTTACGTGAAATTTTGCCCGCCATTTTGGAGAAGGGTCTATTCATAGCCACTCACATTGTTGAAGCAACATAACATTGTGTAAGGTGGGCACAAAAATACCATAATTGATGGCCACCATCCTAAAGGCGCCCTAAAGGCAAGATTGGATGACAAGGTAACTGCAGAACGGGTGGTCTTTCTTCCTGAGGGGCATCCTAGGTACCTGGCAGCAACAATTACCCTTAGGGAGAGCCCTGAGCTAATTGACCTGGTACAAGAATACCAGGGCAGATTTCAGTCAAAGAAAATGTAAGAGAAAAATGGCTTAGTTCAACCCCGCCCCTCGTTTTCTAAGTGGATTCTTATTCAAGGAATACTGTGAATAATGGGGTGATTTTTTTTAGGTCAACTAAAGTCAAGTTACCTTTATTGATTCCAAGGCTATCTTTGGTGCTTGCATTCTTTTATTGGTTGGTATCCATAGCAATATTTTGTACATCATGTGTGCTATGACGTCTTAGATTATATTACACAAACTCCGTTCGAAATATATGAGAAAACATTAGGTAGAATCCCGTTTACTGTGCTACGAACCACTCTTTAACGCAACTAGAATAAAAGAAAATAAAACTGTACCCCTCTGGGTAAGAAAAAAGTCACACATGACGTAATACCATAACTCCCTGCGATCGCATATAGACCGCTGACACCTGAGCCTGTCATCTTTTCCCTCGTGCTACGAACTACAACAGGTAAGTGGTTTTCTTTTACCACCCTTTTTTATGCTTTTTGGCCGTATCACGGCACAGAGTCACACAGCTATGGCTGTATCCCTCCTGGAAAGCCTAGGCTTCACTGTCAATCTGGAAAAGTCATGTTTGATTCCCACCCAAATAATAACATTCCTGGGCTTTGTAATCCACTCCACTGTAGAAGCACTAAGCCTCCCACAGGAGAAAGTTGCAAAGGTGAAATCCCTTTGCTTAAAGGCAAAGGTATCTCGAACTATACCTGCTCGTCAAATACCAAGTGTACTAGGCACTCTAGAGTCGTGTCGCCCAGCAATTTGGCAAGCTCCTCTTCATTTTCGATACTTGCAAATCAGAATGATCCAAGCTCTACATTCGAGCAACCAGAACTTCGATGTGCTTATTACTCTGGATCACAACTCCTTGGAAGAACTTCATTGGTGGGTGTCCAACATCACCTCTGTGAACGGCAGCTCAATAAGACCTCCAGCTCCAACATTGTTTATAACAACCGATGCATCCAAGACAGGATGGGGCGCAGTCTGCGAAAGTCAACGCAAAAACGGGCGTTGGTCCGACAGCGAACGCACCCAGCACATAAATGTATTGGAGCTCAAGGCTGCCTTCCTGGCCCTAAAGTCCTTTCTAAAGAACCAATCTCACAAGGTGGTATGCCTGAGAATGGACAACACAACGGCTGTAGCCCATGTGAACAACAAAGGCGGTACCCATTCTCCCTGCCTCTTAGCACTGACATTGGAACTCTGGCAATGGTGCCTGGAGAGGAACATCATGATATCAGCTCAGCACGTACCTGGCAAGTTGAACACCATAGCCGACTCGGAATCGAGGGTGTTCAACGACAGCAGCGAGTGGAAGATAGACCCTCAAACGATTTCCCCCTTTCTCAAGGGGTGCGAAATCGACCTGTTTCCTTCTCGCCTATCCGCCCAGCTTCCCCAGTACGTCAGTTGGCGTCTGGACCCAGAGGCAGTACACGCAGATGCGTTGACAATGGACTGGGCACCCTTTAAGGGTTACGCCTTTCCACCTTTCAATCTGATCCCAGCCGTCCTACACAAAGTGTCTCAGGAGAAAGCGGATATCATATTAGTGGCACCCATTTGGCAAGCGCAACCATGGGGGCCTATGCTACTGAGCCTCCTGATCGAACATCCAGTCCTCCTGCCGAGCTCCAGACACCTCCTGAGGGACCCAGCAGACCCTCAGAGAATTCATCCCATGTTCCCCAGACTACACTTATCCGTGTTTCATGCCTCCGGGGACAGTACCAGGCAATGGGCATTCCAGACAGTGTTACGGAGATTCTCCTTTCGGCTTCCCGCCAATCTACGAGGAAAACATATCAATCAGTTTGGAGACGCTGGAGTGGCTGGTGTGTTAAGAGAAAGATTGATCCTCTTTCAGCGCCTTTAACTGACATTCTGCTATACTTAACCGAGTACTTCAACAGTGGTGCAGCTTACCGCTCTGTTAATGTAGCGCGCTCAGCGATTTCCACCTCTCACGCCAAACTGAATGGTCTTCCTGTGGGTCAAAATCCATTAGTTATTCAGCTTCCTAAGGGGATGTTCAACAATCGCCCCCCTAAACCTAGATACTCCCACACTTGGGAAGTGAGTTTGGTGACTACATATCTCGCATCTCTTGGCAGTAATAGGTCACTGTCTCTCAAGCAGTTGTCATGGAAACTTGCAATGTTATTTTCCTTAACTTGTCCTGAAAGAGTTTCGGCACTTACAAAGTTGGATCTACGTCACTGCCACATCCTTCCTGAGGGTGTTGAGTTCATGCTCTCGTCCCCTCGCAAAAGAGGCACAGCTGCTCAACTACCAAAAGCTTTCTTCGCACGTTTCTCTTCTAACTCCAAGTTGTGTCCAGTGGAGACATTACGTTGCTACTTGAAGGCTACACGTACAATTCGTCCAGCTCTCCCCTCGTCTAAGCCAGATCCATTATTTATCTCGTATGTGAAGCCTCACAAACCAATTTCAGATCCATCCTTGGCGAGGTGGCTACGTTCTCTTTTGAGGGCCTCCGGAGTTAACAGTGATATCTATAAGGCACATTCCGTGCGTGGAACTTCAACCACTGCGGCTGCCAATTCCAACGTCCCATTATCTGAGATTTTGAAGATGGCTGATTGGTCGTCTCCTTCCACATTTCAGACGTTTTATTACAAACCTGTTCACAGCTCAAATTTTGCACATGCTGTTCTCCAGTGAGACTTTCTGTAACTTTGTACTTTCCGTTCATTGAGTTTAGAAACAGCTCATAACTTTGGTTTTTCCAATATGCAATATGCTCATGTTATGTTGAATTCCTCACCTTCCATTTCTGACCTTGTCAGCTTTGCAGTATTATGATCACATTAAAGTCTTTCCAGTTATTTGATACTGTCTGCCAGTATAATTGAAATTATATAAACAAACGAAGTGAGAAATATATGAGGACTCACCCACCCGTCCCTGTCGGCGGTTACACCTCTTTTTACACTTAAGGTACCATGTCAGTGGTGCCAATACAAGAGCAATAGTGTTCACCGTCCACAGCGTTAAAAAAATGACAGGCTCAGGTGTCAGCGGTCTATATACGATCACAGGGAGTTATGGTATTACGTCATGTGTGACTTTTTTCTTACCCAGGGGGGTACAGTTTTATTTTCTTTTATTCTAGTTGCGTTAAAGAGTGGTTCGTAGCACAGTAAACGGGATTCTACCTAATGTTTTCTCATATATTTCTCACTTCGTTTGTTTATATAATTTCAATTATACTGGCAGGCCTTTTCACGGCCCTGGTATAATTGGGATTTTGTTTCAATGTTCAGCTTGGTTTTGATCAGAATGTGAATTGATAGCCACTTGCATTGTTGAAGCAACATAACATTGTGTAAGGTGGGCACTTTGTCAAAGACTCATTGTTTCAGCTACAAGACAAAGAAACGGTAGGACATGGTTTCCAGCCCAGGATCTACCAGTACACGAGATGCATAAATTTACTCTGCCCTGAAACCCATATAAACGTTATCTGGGGCGGGATACTGTTCACGCACTTTTTTGACGGCACAGGATGGTATAACCATGTTCCCACAAAATGAACTGCCTATAAGCGGCCTTGCGGAAACTGGACATTGAAAAATCTAGTGTTTCAACTCTTATATCGCACCTTGCTCTTATTGCCAACTCGAGAACGTGGCGGTCTAAACAAAGGTTCTGAAAAAGTTCATAGGAGGTAATACATTCCCTGCGTGGACAACATTTGTTTTCCTCTGGAGTGGGCATTTGGATGCAATTGTTGCAGATGCACCATCCGGGTAAGGCATTATATGTCGGATCTGAGTGTACCTCTTCATCCGAGTTTTCACGTGTGACAAGTCGTCTCGCAAAATCTAAACTTCCTCGCCCGTTGTTTATGAGCAGCACCATCAACCGTCTCACTTGTTGTACGTCAAGGGCATCAACGAATTCCTAGAAAAACAGAAAATAAGAAAAGGTGAGTTCACTATCGGAATAAGCAAATAAACCGCGGTCGACACTGTATAAAGTTTATCGAGCCGAAAAGATGACTCGCCTGGATTTCCTTGTTTTGTGTTTTCAATGTCGCGTCTTTGTCTTTCCATGGAACTGGACGGTAGATTTTGTTGGTAAACAGCTTGAACATTCTAAAGAGATATAAAATAAAAAAGAAAATGTCTTCGCCTCGTCGGGAGTATATGCATACACAGTAAAAAGGACTTACCCGATTGGCACATTGTTTTCGACCAGTGCCACATTTACACCTGTTCTGCACACATGGCAAATTTGCCGTTCGACAAGTACAACCACGGCCGACTCCATTCTTCTGCTTGGTTTTACAAGCCGATTTGCAATCACAAAAACTTCTATTTGGTTTTTCACCAATTGGTTCACGTACATTTGCTTCCGGCGCTGGTTCGGATTCTGCAATCTGAAGAAATGAATCGATAGACGAAAGGTCAGCTGAAAGGTGAACCGCGGGTATTCGTCTAGTAAAATGATATCGCTTCGAAAATATGCACTCACCACACTTCCATAAATATTTCGTCTCTGTGGAGGGCATTCTTGTAAATTTCCAACTGAAATGTCCAAACTGAAAGAACTATCGTCCATTTTCTACCTTGCCGCGTAGCGGAACACTCGTCAGTTCACAAGTTCAGCCAGCGCGCTCTTATCATAACAATAACAAACGCCCGCAAAGCATGCCGTTCGACAGAGAGTCTTTAAGCAGAAAAACACTATTCACTTAGAAACAGTGATTGTGACTATTAACTATGAAAAACCTTCTCTAAGATATCAAGGATCTCACATATGGTCGAAACTAGATAATAAATTGAAAGTCTAGTCAAATATCGAATTATTCAAAAGGAACATTAAGAAAAAAAAAGACCTAACTTCATTTCTGCACACCAGTAATAATTGCTGTTATAATATAAGGGGCAAAATTACTGAATTGTGATTGGTCAAGACAGAGGGCATTTTTCCTTAATTTTTGTAATTGCCCCGGGCAAAATTACTTGAAAATGATTGGCTGAAAATCGCTTAGCAACGGCTGCCAAGGTAAAGAAATTTCTGTTTGTTTTGTAACAATGGCGTCCCGTTTTGGGATAGTTGACGAGGAGGGTATAGACGAACTAAAGAACTAAGCGAAAACCAAAACACGAAAAAGAGCACAGAACAATGGAAAAACGTTTTCGTGAAGTGGGCGACTGAAAGAGGAAAGGAGAAAAATTTGGAAGCATACGAATGTGTAGACCTTGATAAAACATTGTCGCAGTTTTATGCAGAGGTTCGCAAAGAAAGCGTCGAAGACTACGAGCCCGACTCACTCAGAGTCATGCAAGCAGCCTTGGAGCGACACTTAATTAAAGTCACAATTATACCTGAAATCTATTATCAAAGATAGAGAGTTCCTCAGCTCAAGAAAAGTCCTGGAGGGGAAAGCGCGAAAGCTAAGAGAAGAAGGGAGAGGAAAACGTCCGAACCGATCCAAAAGTTTAACAAACGAAGAAGAAGAAACCTTTGGGAAAAGTGGTCAGCTTGGCAGTGGAAATCCCCGAGCACTTATCAATTTTCAACACGATGTGGTGGTTGCTGACACAACACTTTGGCTTGAGGGGGCGACAAGAGCATCACAACATGAAAGTTGAAGATTTTTGTCTGCAGCGGGACGACGATGGAATTGAATACCTTACTTTCGCCGAAGGTCCTACAAAAACGAGGCAAGGAGGGCTAAAGGTAAAACCCGACTGGTTACACCGAAGATGTTTGCACAGGCAATGAGGAAAGATGCCCTGTAATGTTGTTCAAGGTCTACCTGGAGAAACGTCCCGAGGAAATGAAAACCACAGGCCCGTTTTACCTCTCTGTGATCGACAAACCGGTTTCAAACGTATGGTTCAAGAAAACGCCAATGGGGAAAAACACAATCGACAGCATTATGAAGAAAATGAAGCTAAACTCATCTCTGATTGATTTATGTCCAGAGAAGAGGATTACCAACCATAGTGCCCGAAAGACTGTCGTAAAGAAGTTGAAAAGTTCCGGAATACCAAAATGCGAGATCAAGAATATCACGGGACACACTTCTGCGCAGGGTCTCGATGATTACGATTCTGGTGATGAGCGAGAGCAGCAAATGATTTCAAATATCATCGGCAACAGTGGTCCTGGTACGTCAAGAGAAGTATTGAGTCAACTTTATCCTGCAAGGTCCTCTGCATTCCCATCCTCAGCTCCTGGCCGTGTGTACAACTTCAACGATTGCAATTGCCGGTGATAACTCAGCCCAGAAAAGCTCAAGCATTAGCGAGGTCAACTCCCGAGATAATCATCATCCAGGATTCTGAGTCCAAGTAACTTTGAAACGTTTTGCCCATTAAAAATTGTCAAAGGGCTGAACTTTCTGTCACTTCGATCATAAAGAATATTTGTCGGAGTCTTCCCGTAGTCGAACAAATACACTTACCACATTCAGCTCCCGATTCAGCTAATAAAGCTGAAGAGAATGGAAATACAACTTATGGTGCTTATGAATGGTCTTTTGGTAATGGTGGTGAAAACAATAGACATTATGGATGGCCAAGTCCCTCAAGCGGAAGAATCCTTTGTGGAGCAATATCTTCAACAGCTGGCAGTCAAGCACCCGCTGAGATGAAAGTCATGGTTATTGTTAATGGTAATGAAGCGGGTAATGACTACATAATTACTAAACCTATTGGGTTGTTTTCACAACATTTTACTTTCAATACTCCATTTGAATTGAATGCTGGGGATAGGATAAATCTTAGAAGTAAAACTTCAAATGCTAGTGTCACACATTCAGTTGTTAGTTTAATTAGTGAATTAGATTTATAAATCAACATCAAACGTCTTAGCTACATAAATCTAGACATATACACAAATAATTAAATTGCGCGCGGGGGGCCCTGGGCCCGGCCCATGCCTGTGAGAATGCGTCGCTGCGCTCCACAATTTTCATTGCCCCCAGGGCCTCGGCGGACTTCGAACCAATTATAGTTATTGTTATACAGTCTCCAATTTTCTACGCTATTGCTACGCTATTTCTACGCTATTTCTACGCTATTTCTACGCTTGATCATTTTTCATTTGTTTGTTCAATTTTCTACGCTATTTCTACGCTATTCCTACGCTGATTCTATGCTGATTCTACTGTGGTCACTATCTGCGCCAGTACCCCAAATCACCATGTAAATCTAAACATATACACAAATAATTAAATTACACTTAGCGCAAAGGTTGGCCCCGGCCTCGCCTGTGAGATCGCGCTTGCGCGCAAAATCACATCGCCGCCAACTTCAGCGCGTACTAATTACAATCATTGATATACAGTCTGATCATCTATGTACACAGTTAGTTTAGTGCTGATTTTATGCTGGTCGCGCTCTGTTTTAGCCTTGTTTTTATCCCTACAGGCTTTCGTCACGCCCTGCGCCAGTATCTTCCTTTTTCTATACTACTAGTCTTTGGCAACATAATTTAACCACGAAACCCCGATCTCACCCGATCTCATGAAAGGTGCTCTCATGAGATCGGGGTGTCGTGGGTTCGAATCCCGCTCGGGGCATTTGACTTTTTCCAGCATTTGTTCTGTTTATATATAGATAGGCATATCAGAGTTGATCTCTCTGATGATGAACATTGTTCGAAATATGCCGTATTACATACATAATTTAACCAGTTTTATACATCAATCATGTACAGTTTTATCCTTGCTCATAAAGATTAAGAGCACTTGTTCATTGATATTCCTTCAGTAATATTGTCATTGAAATTTTAAGCACTATGTTACTCAAGTCTTCTTTGGTTTGCATGGTCTTAGTTGCCTTGCAGATCATGAAGACCAACGTTTTGTACTTGGGCCGTGCTAAATAAGTTTAATGTCTACCTTATACCCAGCATTGCTTACATAAATGTTACTTCCAAATGGGTCGTTTATTCTCATGACAAGAATTTTAATGATATGTTAAGTTTCAATGTTTTCTAGGTATGCCTTACGGGTTTTTCATTTTTTTTTTCTCACCTTGCTGCCCCTTGTGGGACTGTCACTAGGGTCAAGCTAGATCAGAGGAAAACCCTTCTTGTGGCCAGTTGTTGGCCATCAAATGATTGTCAGACGAGTCTTGTCTCAGATTTGTTCTCATTTCTTAGATGCATGGTGAATGTAACAGTAATTCACTCTCAGCTACAAGATTTTAACATTTTGGTAGCTTTAAATTTCTTAAATTCTGCAAATCAAATTAAATTCTTTCTCTAAAGTAGTTTTATTGTTTTGAGGGAATTTTGCATCACTGTACAACAGTCATCTTTCCAAATTTTTGTTGTAGTCGTAGTCATTTCTCTAATAGCCTTTCTCTACTCTTAGAAATTGTTTATTTTTGTTTGGTTGAACTGTCTATTACCGGAGTGCAAAACTGTGGTTCATTGTACAAACATATATATGTTTGTTATTTTTTGTCAGATATATCAATTTGTACGAAGTGCCTATTTTCTTAGCACAGCTATCTGTTTTAGAACAAGGCAGTGAAAAAATATTTTTATATACAAAAATTTTTGAGTGGCAACAAATTTTGTTGCCACTCAAAAATATTTGTTAAAGTGAAAAAAAAAATTTCTTGCACAATACAGAAGTAGTTAAAATAGTACAATAATATTTAATGCGGAAAATATTCAAAATATTTTTTACAGTAGCTTATTCCTTTCGGCTCCTCTGGGAGCAAAGGGAAGTAAAAAATAAATATTTTCAAGGCATTTTTTGACATCCCAAAGTATCGAGTACAAGTGTACTATTCCAGCAGCGAGTAGAATAATGTTTTTTCAATTACAAATCAGATGTACTTTCTTTTTTATTTTCATTAGCAATGTATTTTTCTCAGTACAATGCAAAAAATGCTGTTCTTCTCTTTACTCTTCACTCTTAGTATTATTCCTGTCAAAACAAAATAGCTGCATCATGTCAATGTTGTGCTAGTTTTTGTACAGGAGACATTAAGTGAAGAGACTTCTGCTAGTTCAGTTACTGTTTGATCGCCACTAACTCTACTTTAAATGGTGCTTCATTTATTTCACCTGAAAACCAATGACTGCAACTTTTGTGTTTTGTTTGTTTGTTTGTTTTTTTAATATCAAATCCCCCATGATACATAATCATACTAATGGAAACGTTTTTATTAATTTTCCAAAGACTTCCTTGACCACTTACAGAAGATCTTCCAAAAGTTTTCCAGAGGCCACAAAAACATTCCCAAACGTTTCTTCAAAGATTGACGAAGATAGCCAAAGACTACCCAAAACTTTGATCATACACCAACATATTTAAGAACAGTGAATTTTTTACCACTCAGTATACCACTAAGTTTTTCGTAATGAAACAAACTAAAGGTTTTCAGAATATGGACACGGTCTAGTAGTGATTGTGGCACTGAAGTTTGCTCATTTTTGGATCCTCCCGTCTTAACCAGAGTATTCAGCCCCTGTGGTCCTTCCATAAATTTAAGGGATCTTTCTATTTGATGGACTTAATAAATATCTTTGAAGTTGTCGCCAATAGATGAGCTTGGGAACTGGTGCCTTATAGGTTGGCAGGGGACCTGAACACTTCAGGCACAGCAGGGAGGTATCCATGGCAACACTGTGAGTGCGATTCACCCCTGCAGGCAACTGTCACTTGGCACGATCACACTGAAATGAGTTCAGTGGAAAACTACTTCCCTTCCCTTCCCTGTAGCTCAATACTTACCTAAGACCATGAACCAGAAGGGGGAGGGCTGGGAGCAAGAATCTGCAAGAATCTGCCAAAAGTTAGCAACACATGGCAGTCAGTAATGTGCAAAGATAGCTCGGTAAGTGGATAATCCACAAAGATCAGCTGCAAAGCGACAAAATGTAAACAGGCCACGAGGCAAGCTGCAAGCTGTGAGGTCACCCCTCAGGCCACGTACGCAAATGGGGGTGACTGCTTGCCGTATTGGCTCTTGTTTAACTTTGCCTAGATAAATATATTTAGCTACCTTCCAAGATTCAATTGAAAAGGGTCATCATTCCATAAGGATAGGGGTTTCATGAAGTGCTGAAAACCAGGCACATCGACAAGTTGTAAGGATGATTATACCTGCCTGGACTATAAAGAAATTCAGTTGAAACTGTTTTGCCCGCCTGTGAAAGCCAGTTGCCCTCCTGCTAAATGTTAATGAAACCTCTTCAAGAAGGTGACGTTGATGTCAAGCAAGATACATAGAACAATTTTTTAAGATTAAAATCTGTAATTATAATTTAAAAGGGTGGGGGACATTATTAATGCTACCAATAGGTCATTCTCATTTTTGTCAGCAAAATTCGTTTGTACCTTCATATGTTTGAAATACCAAGGATATTTCTGCTTGTAATTGTCTTTTAAAGAAGCAAGTTTTTAGATAGATTCAAGAATGATATTTTTAAATTGTTTCTCTTCTTTTTAACATTGTTCGTTTCACGGACATGTTTTAACGAGTTTTATAACATAACTAAAGGAAAGTGCGTGCTCTGATTGGTTAATTCAGCATGTACTATTTGCCCATGGGTGTACGCTGCTGACGTACTCAATAACTAAAGCAAATTGTGCGCTTTGCGATGTCGCTCAATAAAATGTCTTCTGTTGTTCCCATGTCTCAATGTTATGTTATAAAACAAATGGTAAACGCCATAGCGTGCACTATTGAATTATGGATGCACTTGGGAGGTTTGCTAAGCACTCAAGAAGCTAGAGTCGCACTCGGCTATCGCCTTGTGTGCTTCTTTTGTGCTTAGAAACTTCCCATGTGCATCCATGACTCAAAAGTACACGCTATGATGTGTACCATTTGTTAATTTATCACTTTTAGATATAGCGTGGGTAAGTAAAGTATTGTTGTTGTTGCAAATTCTGCATTTATGGCAATATGGGTTTAATCTTGAAGCCATTAACACTGCACGATCAGCAGCCATAATACAGTGATTGAACTGACAAAAAGTCCTGAGTACCTGACTTGTTGTGCACATGAACCAGCACAGGATTGACTTGAAGCAGCCTTAGTTTTTTGTCAGGAAAACAAAGCAAGATAAGAAAAGTTGAAAGAAATAAAGACTTTTACAGTGGAAATAATACTCTCAGAAAAAGATACAGTCAAACCTCGATTATCTGTTCCGCAACTATCCGGATTTCTCAGTTACCGGTATCCAGACTTCTTCTCTAGTCCCAATTTTGTCATGAATATTTATTTGTCATGATCAAGATTCATAGCCGTATTTGTTTAAAACTATAGCATTGAAAAGTGCAGTCAAAAGCAACATTTTAGGCCAACTTAAGAACATTTTTCATTACGTTTAACTGGTAATACACATGTGCACTGGTATTCACAACGGACTGTGAAGATGTAGGCCAACTTGTTTTCTAAAAGATTAGCAAAAGTGTTGTCTCTCAGTGAAATGTTGCTTTCTTAATTTAATCAGTTCTGTTCTTCACTGATAGATATATTTTCGATTATCTGGACCCTCGATTATCCGAACTATTTTCCAACTCCCCACAGGTCTGGATAATCACACTTTGACTGTACCATGAATAATAATATAAATGAAAAAAAGTTACTCGATTCTGATTGCCTGAGAGCTGCGCAGTTCAAATGTAACACCAGTGCAAAAAGTGTAACACCAGTGTAAATTACACATCGTAATTCTGGATCGTGATTGACTGAAAAACAAAAGGAAATTTTCCAAAACTATGGTATCTCGTAAAATGATGTGTAAAATTTTGTGCAGAGGCTTCGAATGAGAAAAAATGGCCCCAAGAAAGATTTTCCGGACTTCCTATGTTGGGAATTAGACTCAGCGAGTTGTAGGTTCAGACTCCAAATTTACCAACTATTTAATGAACTAACCTCGTAATCTGGAACATACAATAAACAGTGAATCATAATGGATAAAAACGGCGAAGAAACTAGATTGAAAACTCCAAAAACAGCAGCAAGGTTGGCCTAAAATCTCAAACACGGCGAGAAAATACAACAAAGAGGAAAATCCGGAAAATTACAACGGCGAAGTTCAAATGTGCGCGCGAGCACATTCTGGGCCATGATTGGCTAATTAAAATCACCTGAGATTAAGCTCGCACACAGTTCAAAACATCCTCCGCGCAAATTTTTTCATGTTTATATTATTAATTAGTAATCATACGGTTTTTCTCATTAAATTTGGAATTAATTTGCACGTGTGAGTTTCTCTAAAAGCTGAAATTGCACTCGCTAAAGCGGCTCGTGCAATTTCAGCTTTTTGAAAAACTCACTTGTGCAAATTAATTCCAAATTGAATTCGAAACCGTATGATTACCTATACAAATTCAGTACATCAATTAGATTTATAACTGAATAAACATACTTAAGCTGGAACAATATATTTTTTCTGGCTGTTAGTCCTGAAAAACATATCTCCAGAATAATTTTTTGTACTGTGATAAATATTAGTTGTTCTGTAATAAATAGTTGTGTACAGCGTCCATGGGTTCTAAAGGCTGGTTTTCACTAACGCATAAGCATGAGCATAAGCTGACAAACGCAGACGCAGTAAGATGTTGATAATGAGCGCCTTTTGTTGGAAATTTCTCTAACAAAAGGTACTAATTATCAACATTTTACTGCTTCTGCGTATGCCAGCTTATGCTTATGCTTATGCGCTAGTGAAAACGAGGTTTAAACCCATATCACACCGCAGGCAATCGATTGTTTGATTAATGAACTGGTAATCAACGATGTTGGTTGCATTAACTTTATATTTGAATGGGATAAAACAGGATGGAACAAAATGAGTAATCAAACTTTACTCTGGTATTATCTCAATTTTTGTCAGGCTTTAATACCTGTTTCTATTATCTGGACTCCGAATTTCAGAAGCAATCTTGTTGCTGGTAGTTTGAGAGCTGTGTGATATTAATTAGAGTGTATATGGCAAATCAAAATACTCATGAAGGCAATTTTGACTCGGCAAGCTAAGGATGAAACACTTAACATTCTACACTAGTATTGAGACTAATATACTGCTAAATAATCTTATTTTAGCAGCCAGGAATTCCCCAATAGCAACCTCCTTATATGATGCTGGGTGGCTCACAACAACAACAACAGCAGCAACAACAACAGCCGCAGTCTCAGCAAGTGACCTCCCAGCAGCCATTTGCGCCATACATGATGCAACAGTGAGGTATGAAGGCGGGAGCTATGCACCAGCAGTCACAGCAGTACTATAGTAACATGTCAATGAGAAGACAGGTTATGGGACAGTCTGCCCTCCCAGGACAGCCTCAACACTTAGGGAATCAAATGCAGAAAACCTCCACAGGATTATGCAAGCTTTCAACAACAGCAAATACCGCATAGACTTCCGCGAGGAGGCGTGGGGGTCAGTTTAATATTTAAGAGGCTATCTTATGCACGATATGGCAGGATTGCATTTAGCGTGTTAATTCTTACTGTACTTTTCTCAAAGGAAAATTTATGTTTAGCTGCCCTCAAGTAAAAACAATCGCTTTCCTTGGCTTTGCACTCTACGAGACCAATATACATTCGTTATACTTCTAACAAACAAGGGTTGTGTTTTTCCCCGACATTGCGACAAATATGTTTGATTCTCTTTGGGACATATTTCAGATCAGTCAACCTCCCATGAAAGCTTTTGCACAAATTCTCCTCAAATATTTAATGAAGTTTGGACTTAACTCGAAATTCTTTAAACCCAATTCTTGTGCTCTCTTCCCCTCATCCAAAATTTTTTTCCATTGTAAATAACAGGCATTATTTAAAAGAGAATTAGCTGTTCCACAGCCTTACAGTCCTTTACTCCAAAACAATTCTTCCTCTTCGTTTTGTGACTGCCTCCTTTTCCTTCTTCTTGGTTTAAAGAGAAACACCTTCGCGCGTGGCTTCTTTCATTTCTGTGTCTAAACACCGACGAAAAATAGCAAACCTGATAAGTAGTAAATCATAAATTTCGTAAACATTCTAAGTTTCTAGATCACATAAAGCACACTGGATTAAACTATAACTTCTCAGTCCAAACCTACCTCTTATCACTGCTGTCTAAGGGATTCAATGCATTCCCTCCATTAACGTCCTCCAAGTGCCGCTTTAAGCCACAAACAATTCCATACAAGGACTGACTCGGATAGCGACCACCGTTCTCATTGGCAACTTCTTGGACGGATTTTGTGAGCCAATAGTTTAGGGAAAGACTATCCAGGTCCTCCAACTTCTCCTCGAGACTTTGCACACGGTGGACATCATAACCTTTGGAAGGTGACGTTAAAGTCAAGCAAGATACATAGAACAATTATTTAAGATTAAAATCTGTAATTATAATTTAAGAGGGTGGGGGACATTTTTAATGCTACCCATAGGTCATTCTCATTTTTGTCAGCAAAACTCTGTCAAATAAACGTAGTAAGCCACAGCGAAATAATATTGTCCCATCGAACGCTCACAACTGGGTTATACAGAGTTTCAACGGGATCAAAAACTGATTCCTGGCTATCAGAATCCTAGTTTGGCGAGGTAAATGTTGGAAGACAATTTTCTCGCAACCTCTGCCATTGAGAGTAGCATAAATTTTTCTTTCAGCGGGAAGAACAGGCATAATTAATTTGTCACTCGCGCCAGACCATGGCGGTCGAGCTCTCTGAAGACCCGGATTAAGACGAACATAATTCGAAACACGAATAATAGCATCGAGGTTTCGCATAACAGCATACGGACACGGTACGAATAATAGCATCGAGGTTTCGCATAACCGCATACGGACACGAATAATAGCATTGAGGTTTCGCATAACAGCATACGGACACGAATAATAACATCGAGGTTTCCCATAACAGCATACGGACACGAATAATAGCATCGAGGTTTCGCAAAACACCATACGGAACCAACAAAACAACACCGACGTTTTGGCGAACATCATTGAGAACACCACATCAAAAACACCAGTGAAAACATGAAAAACAGCATCGACAAACAGCATAATAAAATTCCAAACTTAATTTTGGCGGTAATCACCCCTCATAGTTGGTACCTTGATATTCTTTCAATTAGCCGCGGCATTTGTGTTCTCGAAGCATAACCTTCCATATATTTGTCGTATGTTGTGTTGCTTTCTCTTATTTCTTGTGGATTAGCTACAGATCGTTTACTCACAAATATCAAGATTTTGCCGTAAGTTTATTTGAATATTACGATCTCATTACCGACAGCGCGAGTGAAAGAGCTTTCAGCAAGCCTAACGTATACGTCTGGCCAGCCATAGTCAGTCGCACGCCGGACCATGTTCACGCCAATGACAATGTACATGTAAACAGAATCCCGAAAGAGCTATTCGACATGGCTTGTGATGAGCTAATGCCTATAAGAAAAGATATCTACAAACTCGTTGTAAAAACATCTTTAAGTACGATCTTTATCTTCGTGATTTTCTCATTCACAATGTCGACGAACGCTTTCCTTGATGGGCTTTTGTTATGATCATCAACATTTACCTTGATAGGAGGAAACAAACCTGTAAATTAAACTTTGAGCAAAAATGTCACGAAATTGTGCGAGAGTACTTTAACAGTAGCCCTCCCTTTAATCGAAAACGAAGGAACTACATGTGTAGTGTGTACGACTCAGTATGGGACGTCGGGATGACGCCTGCGATTATTTCATATACATGTTGGATGGTCTTTCTTGTTAACTGGATGATTTGTGCAGCACCCCCAGACAGTCTAGGCGCTTTCGGATATGCCATGCATATCTAACGTATAGGTATCCATTATCAACAAGAGAACTAGATCGTTGGTAATCACTGAGCGTGTAGATGCGTGTTGGTAGAGGGGACGTGACAGGACTGGATAGTGGGGATTAGTCATCGATTTTTAGGACGCCAAATGACATCAAAGGTGCTAAAGAATTTAAACCAACTCTGGTGTTGCCAGGGAAACATATAAGTGTATGTAGACAATCACAAATCTAATCATGAATATTCCCGCCTTAGAAATTAAAGATGCAGGGTTTTATGCACGCAAGATAACGATAGTTTTTTGTACATTACATTTACATTGTTTTTAGCACTACTCAACGACAAGGCATGTATATATTTCAAGGGAAGTGAAAGTTATTGACTGTAAACAGATCAGCTGACTGAAAGTTGCTAATGGACATTAAATACACAGAAACAATGTAATTTACCTTTACAACATTTTAGAGGCTTTAGAAAAAGGAACGTTTTTTTCTATCCGTATAATAAAGATCGATTTGTCCATGCCAATCGCTGCTTTTCTTGTTTATCTTAAGAGAATTCCAAAAGAAACTCGCGACAAATTCGCAT
>JAHPZR010013127.1:0-27754 GCA_019787425.1 Platygyra sinensis
ATTATACAGTCTCCAATTTTCTACGCTATTTCTACGCTATTTCTACGCCATTTCTACGCTCGATTATTTTTTTCATTTTTTGTTCAATTTTCTACGCTATTTCTACGCTATTCCTACGCTGATTCTATGCTGATTCTACTGTGGTCACGCTCTGCGCCAGTACCCCAAATCACCATGTAAATCTAAACATATACACAAATAATTAAATTACACTTAGCGCAAAGGTTGGCCCCGGCCTCGCGTGTGAGATTGCGCTTGCGCGCAAAATCTCATCGCCGCCAACTTCAGCGCGTACTAATTACAATCATTGATATACAGTCTGATCATCTATGTACACAGTTAGTTTAGTGCTGATTTTATGCTGGTCGCGCTCTGTTTTAGCTGTGTTTCTATCCCTACAGGCTTTCGTCACGCCTTGCGCCAGTATCCCCCTTTTTCTATACTACTAGTCTTTGGCAACATAATTTAACCACGAAACCCCGATCTCACCCCGATCTCATAAAAGGTGCTCTCATGAGATTGGGGTATCGCGGGTTCGAATTCCCCTAGGAGCATTTGATTTTTTCCAGCATTTGTTCTGTTTATATATAGGTAGGCATATCAGAGTTGATCTCTCTGATGATGAACATTGTTCGAAATATGCCGTATTACATACATAATTTAACCAGTTTTATACATCAATCATGTACAGTTTTATCCTTGCTCATAAAGATTAAGAGCACTTGTTCATTAATATTCCTTCAGTAATATTGTCATTGAAATTTTAAGCACTATGTTACCCAAGTCTCCTTTGGTTTGCATGGTCTTAGTTGCCTTGCAGATCATGAAGACCAACGTTTTACACTTGGGCCGTGTTAAATAAGTTCAATGTCTACCTTATACCCAGCATTGCTTAGGTAAATGTTACTTCCAAATGGGTCGTTTATTCTCATGACAAGAATTTTAACGATATGTTAAGTTTCAAAGTTTTCTAGGTATGCCTTGTGGGTTTTTCAATCTGGGACAAGTCTCACCTTGCTGCCCCTGGTGAGACTGTCACTAGGGTCAAGCTAGATAAGAGGAAACCCCTTCTTGTCGCCAGTTGTTGGCCATCAAGTGATTGTCAGACGAGTCTTGCCTCAGATTTGTTTTCATTTCTTAGATGGTGAATGTAATAGTAATTCACTCTCAGCTACAAGATTTTAACATTTTGGTCACTTTAAATTTCTTAAATTCTGCAAATCAAATTAAATTCTTTCTCTAAAGTAGTGTTATTGTTTTGAGGGAATTTTACATCACTGTACAACAGTCATCTTTCCAAATTTTTGTTGTAGTCGTAGTCATTTCTCTAATAGCCTTTCTCTACTCTTAGAAATTGTTTATTTTTCTTTGGCTGGACTGGCTATTACCGGAGTGCAAAACTGTGGTTCATTGTACAAACATATATGTGTTTGTTATTTTTTTGTCAGATATATCAATTTGTACGAAGTGCCTATTTTCTTAGCACAGCTAACAGTTTTAGAATAAGGCAGTGAGAAAATATTTTTATATACTATATTTTTTGAGTAGCAACAAGTTTTGTTGCCACTTAAAAATATTTGTTAAAGTGAAAAAAAAAGTTCTTGCACAATACAGAAGTAGTTAAAATAGTACAATAATATTTAATGTGGAAGATATTCAAAATATTTTTTACAGTAACTCATTCCTTTAGGCTCCTCTGGGAGCAAAGGGAAGTAAAAAATAAATATTTTCAAGGCATTTTTTGACATCCCAAAGTATCGAGTACAAGTGTATTATTCCAGAAGCGAGTAGAATAATGTTTTTTTCAATTACAAATCAGATGTACTTTCTTTTTTATTTTCATTAGCAATGTATTCTTCTCTGTACAATGCAAAAAATGCTGTTCTTCTCTTTACTCTTCACTCTTAGTATTATTCCTGTCAAAACAAAATAGCTGCATCATGTCAATGTTGTGCTAGTTTTTGTACAGTAGACATTCAGTATGTATGTACGTACGTAAATCTTTATTTAAACACGGAAAATCATCAGTTAAGCTTAAGTTAAAAACTAAAACTAATTACAACTGCTTTACATGATTGCCATGCGGGAATCCGATATATCAGCTACCTTCTTCAGTGAAGAGACTCTTGCTAGTTCAACGGTTTGATTGCCACTAACTCTACTTGTTGCCTCATTTATTTCACCTGAATAACAATGACTGCAACTTTTGTGTTTTGTTAATAATAATAAGATAAGAACTTTATTAACGTGTCAAAATCTCTAGCGTACAACGTGCGCTAATTGGGGACACCTAAATTACCTAGTGTTAAAATTACTTTAAAAACTACAAGATATGAAATTTATATGTATGTATTTGTATTTACATGTTTAAAATGATTGGTTAATTATTGCATAAGAAACAGTGTTTACATTCAATGTCCAGTAGGCTATAAAAAATAACTTGTTTTATTCGTTTTTTAAAAATTTCCAGTGAGTCAGACATCCGAATAGATTTTTCAAGTTTTGACCATAGGACAGGGCCTAGGTACGACAGGCTGTGTTTACCGTATGCAACTGTCCTGAATCTTGGTATTATGAAGTCTGAGTTTCTTAAATTATAATGAGTACTAGAGACAACGAATAAGTCCGTGATATACGAGGGCGCCAAACCGTTTTTGACTTTAAACATCATGATTGCTATGTCCTGTAGTCTTCGCGTGTTTAGTGTAGGCAGGCTCGCTCTTTGCAAGAGTTCTTCATACGATGAAACATTATCACAGTAGTTTGTTTGCTTTTTTTTTAATATCAAATCCCCCATAATACATAATCATACTAGTGAGAAGGTTGTTAATAATTTTTCCAAGACTTCCTTGACCACTTTCAGAAGATCTTCCAAAAGTTTTCCAGAGGCCACAAAAACATTTCCAAACGTTTCTTCAAAGATTGACGAAGATAGCCAAAGACTATCCAAAACTTTGATCATACACCAACAGATTTAAAAACAGTGAATTTTTTACCACTCAGTATACCACTAAGTTTTTCGTAATGAAACAAACTAAAGGTTTTCAGAATATGGACACTGTCTAGTAGTGATTGTGGCACTGAAGTTTGCTCATTTTTGGATCCTCCCGTCTTAATCAGAGTATTGAGCCCCTGTGGTCCTTCCATAAATTGAAGGGATCTTTCTATTTGATGGACTAAATAAATATCTTTGAAGTTGTCGCCAGTAGATGAGCTTGGGAACTGGTGCCTTATAGGTTGGCAGGGGACTTGAACACTTCAGGCACAGCAGGGAGGCATCCATGGCAACACTGTGAGTGGGATTCACCCCTGCAGGCAACTGCCACCTGGCACGATCACACTGAAATGAGTTCAGTGGAAAACTACTTCCCTTCCCTTCCCTGTAGCTCAATACTTACCTAAGACCATGAGCCAGAAGGGGGGAGGGCGGAGAGCAAGAATCTGCAATAATCTGCCAAAAGTTAGCAACCCATGGCAGTCAGTAATGTGCAAATATAGCTCGGTAAGTGGATAATCCACAAAGAGCAGCTGCAAAGCGACAAAATGTAAACAGGCCACGAGGCAAGCTGCAAGCTGTGAGGTCACCCCTCAGGCCACGTACGCAAATGGGGGTGACTGCTTGCCGTATTGGCTCTTGTTTAACTTTGCCTAAATAAATATATTTAGTTACCTTCCAAGATTCAATTGAAAAGGGTCATCATTCCACAACGATAGGATTTTCATTAAGTGCTGAAAACCAGGCAAATCGACAAGTTTTAAGGATGGTTATACCTGCCTGAATCATAAAGAGATTCGAGTTGAAAATGTTTTGCCCGCCTGTGAAAGCCACTTACCCTCCTGCTAAATGTTAATGAAACCTCTTCAAGAAGGTGAGGTTGATGTCAAGCAAGATACATAGAACAATTTTTTAAGATTTAAATCTGTAATTATAATTTAAAAGGGTGGGGGACATTATTAATGCTACCCATAGGTCATTCTCATTTTTGTCAGCAAAACTTTGGAATTCGTTTGTACCTACATATGTTTGAAATACCAAGGATATTTATGCTTTTAATTGTCTTTTAAAGAAGCAAGTTTTTAGATAGATTCAAGAATGGTATATATTTTTAAATTGTTTCTCTTCTTTTTAACATTGTTCGTTTCACGGACATGTTTTAACGAGTTTTATAACATAACTAAAGGAAAGTGCGTGCTCTGATTGGTTAATTCAGCATCTACTATTTGCCCATGGGTGTACGCTGCTGACGTACTCAATAACTAAAGCAAAGTGTGCGCTTTGCGATGTCGTTCAATAAAAGGTCTTCTGTTGTTCCCATGTCTCAATGTTATGTTTTAAAATAAATGGTAAACGCCATAGCGTGCACTATTGAGTTATGGATGCACTTGGGAGGTTTGCTAAGCACTCAAGAAGCTAGAGTCGCACTCGGTTATCGCCTTGTGTGCTTCTTTTGTGCTTTGCAACTTCCCATGTGCATCCATAACTCAAAAGTACACGCTATGGTGTGTACCATTTGTCAATTTATCACTTTTAGATATAGCGTGGGTAAGTAAAGTATTGTTGTTGTTGCAGATTCTGCATTTATGGCAATATGGGTTTAATCTTGAAGCCATTAACACTGCACGATCAGCAGCCATAATACAGTGATTGAACTAACAAAAGTCCTGAGTACCTGACTTGTTGTGCACATGAACCAGCACAGGATTGACTTGAAGCAGCCTTAGTGTTTTGTCAGGAAAACAAAGCAAGATAAGAAAAGTTGAAAGAAATAAAGCCTTTTACAGTGGAAATAATACTCTCAGTAAAAGATACAGTCAAACCTCGATTATCTGTTCCGCGACTATCCGGATTTCTCAATTACCGTTATCCAGACTTTTTCTCTAGTCCCAATTTTGTCATGAATATTTATTTGTCATGATCAAGATTCATAGCCGTGTTTGATTAAAACTATAGCATTGAAAAGTGCAGTCAAAAGCAACATTTTAGGCCAACGTAAGAACATTTTTCATTACGTTTAACTGCTAATGCTAATGTGCACTGGTATTCAGAACGAACAGTGAAGATGTAGGCCAACTTGTTTTCTAAAAGATTAGCAAAAGTGTTGTCTCTCAGTGAAATGTTGCTTTCTTAATTTAATCAGCTCTGTTCTTCAGTGATAGATATATTTTCGATTATCTGGACCCTCGATTATCCGAACTATTTTCCAAGTCCCAACATGTCCAGATAATCACACTTTGACTGTGCCATGAATAATAATATCAATGAAAAAAATTTACTCGATTCTGATTGCCTGAGGGCAGTGCAGTTCGAATGTAACACCAGTGCAAAAAGTGTAACACCAGTGTAAATTACACATCGTAATTCTGGATCATGATTGAGTGAAAAACAAAAGGAAATTTTACAAAACTATGATATCTGGTAAAATGACGTGTAAAATTTTGTGCAGAGGCTTTGAATGAGAAAAAATGGCTTCAAGAAAGATTTTCCGGACTTCCTCTGTTGGGAATTATATTCAGCGAGTTGTAGGCTCAGACTCCAAATTTACCAACTATTTAATGAACTAACATGATGAGACGCAAGTAGGTCTGAACTGGAAGTACTCGATTTCCGAATTAATTAGGTTGCGGTTTACGACGTGATTAAATTTCTGTCAACAGAGAGATTACCGGAATCAATTAGGATTAAAATAGGACTAACATACTAGATCAAATGAAAGATAGACGCCTGATGTATCTCATGACCCACGTACATATCTCACGGTAACTTGAGAACAATTAGTCGAAGGTCAAATCAGTGAAATTCGCGCGGTTAAATGTCTCCAAGGCCGGGATGTTTGCTCTTCTCTAGCTTGGGTCGAAAGTGCTCAGTTGTTAGATCCTAACAAAACGTGGTAAGTTCTTAATAGAAAAGCTTGTGACGAGAGTGCGGCAAAATGATTATTTTTCTCGTAATAAGTTACCGGCGCGCTTTCCAGACGATGTCGTGAGGGTAAAGCGCAGCACTCTCCGCACAGTTGATGGTGCCGCGTTTCAAGGGAAGGCTTTCTCAGAAGATGAAATCGTGGTTTCGTCGTTTGCGACATTTCTTCAGCATTTTTC
This sequence comes from Platygyra sinensis, assembly GCA_019787425.1. NCBI lineage: Eukaryota > Metazoa > Cnidaria > Anthozoa > Scleractinia > Merulinidae > Platygyra > Platygyra sinensis. Next base: position 6,097 of record JAHPZR010013127.1, read on the forward strand.
AGATTCTGGTGTATTTAACGAGAATGCATTTAAGAGGTTAAGAGGCTACTAAGTGGCCTTGATCACAGTGTTTTGATCGATTGAGTCAATATTAAAAAATACCATAACAACAACAAACCGATGGGGCGCTCACTCACGTGGCAGGGATTTCGACCCCTGTTGCAAAAGCCACAGCGAATCGCCGTTTGGATATGCCAACTACTTCATGAGTTGTGCTCTCACAAAATGTGGATGAAGATACCGGTTGCTTTTTACAAACACCGCCATGAAGCAACGGCAAAAAGGTAAGTAAGCTTTCATAGTTTGTTGTTTGCTTAAAATTTCAGTCAGTTGGATAAAAGAAAGTCTTAAAATCGCGTTTATCGTATATTTTCAAGCAATCCGACTTTCGAGTCCCTGGCTTTTGCTATAAAAGCCTTTCGAAACGTTGCGTGCTTTTATTTATTTTCTCCTCCTTGCATCACACAAAGAACCGGCAAAACAAAGACTACTGTTATCTGAGAATGTCAGCCGTCCCCTCCTCCTTACCCACGGGGGACACGGGAGACCAAAGAACAAAAATAGATCGTTTCACTGCCACGAAATTAAAAAAAAAATCGAAAACAATCCAGTGGAAGAAGCTCAGAAGTTGTGATGTTGTAGAAGCTAAAAAAATAAGACACTTCTCCAAGTTTTAGGCCCGTGCTTTTCCCCAGCATTCAGATACTCGTCGAAATGTTCCGCAGAAATTCACTGAGCTAACAATTTCCGTTTTTAATTTTAACTGCTCAGTTATCACCAAGGTTTACAATGGCATCCAGAGGTGTCGTCGGAGCGTGCCACTGTTGCCTTTAATAATTTCTGTTTTTCATTTTAACTGCTCAGTTATCACCAAGGTTTACAGTGGCATCCAGACGTTTCGTCGGAGCGTGCCAGTGCTGCCTTTAATAATTTCTGTTTTTCCTTTTAACTGCTCAGTTATCGCCAAGGTTTACAGTGACATCCAGACGTTTCGTCGGAGCGTGTCACTGTTGCCTTTAATAATTTCTGTTTTTCATTTTAACTGCTCAGTTTATATCGCCAAGGTTTACAGTGGCATCCAGACGTTTCGTCGGAGTGTGTCACTGTTGCCTTTAATAATTTCTGTTTTTCATTTTAACTGCTCAGTTTATATCGCCAAGGTTTACAGTGGCATCCAGACGTTTCGTCGGAGCGTGTCTGTTGCCTTTAATAATTTTTGTTTTTCATTTTAACTGCTCAGTTTTATATATCGCCAAGGTTTACAGTGGCATCCAGACGTTTCGTCGGAGCGTGCTACTGTTGCCTTTAACAATTTCTGTTTTTCATTTTAACTGCTCAGTTTTATATATCGCCAAGGTTTACAGTGGCATCCAGACGTTTCGTCGGAGCGTGCCACTGTTGCCTTTAATAATTTCTGTTTTTCATTTTGACTGCTCAGTTATCGCCAAGGTTTACAGTGGCATTCACGGAAGTGGATATAGAACTTAAAGAAAATCGGAAAAGTGAATTGGAAGAATAAATAAATAAATAAATAAATAAGAATAAATGAGTTTCTTGCACTGTAAAGAGAATGTTCGTTTCTCGAGGTTCTTACATAAGAGCACGAAGTTTTAAATGGTTTGTCGCAAATGCGCTTTCTGCTATCTCTATCATACACTCGAACGTTAATTTTACATTGAGACCACAGTTGACAAAGGGGAAAGATAGCCCCTCGAGCGGGAAACAGAAATAAATGGGTGAAGCGTATATACGTAATTCATTTCTGTAATTGTGGATCGTCTTAAGCTTTGTCTGCTGCTTTGTCTGCTCAAAGTCATGGATCTAAATAAAGAAACTTTTTCAGTGTCCCCGCTGCATGCAAAAGGCTTTATAGCCTGCTTAGCTTGGCGGTTTAAGCAATTTGAGCGCGCGTGCACGAAGCCGCGAAAACGAGCGGCAAAGGCTTCCCCGTTCGTTTTATTTGGCGGCTTTGTAGCGCTAAGTTTTACAAAGACCAAATAATGCGGATTTGTCTTCGCGTGCGGCAGTCCCTGCGCTTCCGGTGACAAAAATTATTTTTGACAGCTGCGGCGGCGGATTTTGACACTTATTACTTTGCACTCGTTAATCCCTGACAGCGGAACATAAAAATATGTAAGGAATGCGGGTCTACCAACCCCGCATTCCTTTAAGGTACTTCCAGATAGACCCCGCTGCGTCTCGTCATGCTCGTAATCCGGAACATACAATAAACAGTGAATCATAATGGATAAAAACGGTGAAGAAACTAGATTGAAAACTCCAAAACCAGTAGCAAGGTTGGCCTAAAATCTCAAACACGGCAAGAAAATACAACAAAGAGGAAAATCCGGAAAATTACAACGGCGAAGTTCAAATGTACAAAATTGACGAAACTGCGTAGCGTCTTTTAAACAATAAGTAAAGGTTAAAATATTATTTAAAGACGCTTAATAGCGGTATAAAACAACCGACGTTTCGGCAATACTGCCTTCTTCAGGGTTTTAAAGCTGCCACGTAAAATAACGAGATAGTTATTTGCATGCGTGTGCCGTTTTGAAACTATTTGCGCGTGCGAGAAAATGCGCAGGCGTGTATCTCGAGACATTAGTCCATGGGTTCTAAAGGCTGGTTTTCACTAACGCATAAGCATAAGCATAAGCATAAGCCGACATACGCAGACACAGTAAGATGTTGATAATGAGCGCCTTTTGTTGGAAATTTCTAAAACAAAAGGTACTAATTATCAACATTTTACTGCTTTTGCGTATGCCAGCTTATGCTTGTGCTTATGCGCTATGAAAACCACCCTTAAAACCCATATCACACCGCAGGCAATCGATTGTTTGATTAATCAATTGGTAATCAACAATGTTGGTTGCATAAACATTATATTTGGATGGGATAAAACAGGATGGAACAAAATGAGTAATCAAACTTTACTCTGGTATTATCTCAATTTTTGTCAGGCTTTAATACCTGTTTCTATTATTTGGACTCCGAATTTCAGAAGCAATCTTGTTGCTGGTAGTTTGAGAGCTGTGTGATATTAACTAGAGTGTATATGGTAAATCAAAATACTCATGAAGGCAATTTTGACTCGGCAAGCTAAGGAGGAAACACTTAACATTCTACACTAGTATTCAGACTAATATACTGCTGAATAATCTTATTTTAGCAGCCAGGAATTCCCCAATAGCAACCTCCTTATATGATGATGGGTGGCTCACAACAACAACAGCAGTAACAACAACAGCCGCAGTCTCAGCAAGGGGCCTCCCAGCAGCCATTTGCGCCATACATGATGCAACAAGGAGGTATGAAGGCAGGAGCTATGCAACGGCAGTCACAGCAGTACTATGGTAACATGTCAATGGGAAGACAGGTTATAGCACAGTCTGCCCTCCCAGGACAGCCACAACACTTAGGAAATCAAATGCAAAAACCTCCACAGGATTATGCAAACTTTCAACAACAGAAAATGCCACATAGATTTCCTCGAGGAGGCATGGGGGTCAGTTTAATATTTAAGAGGCCATCTTGTGCACGATATGGCAGGATTGCATTTAGCGTGTTAATTCTTACTGGACTTTTCTCAAAGGAAAATTTATGTTTAGCTGCCCTCAAGTCAAAACAGTCACTTTCCTTGGCTTTGCACTCTACGAGACCAGTATACATTCGATATACTTCTATCAAACAAAGGTTGTGTTTTTCCCCGACATTGCGACAAATATGTTTGATTCTCTTTGGGACATGTTTCAGATCAGTCAACCTCCCATGAAAGCTTTTGCACAAATTCTCCTCAAATTTAATGAAGTTTTGACTTAACTCGAAATTCTTTAAACTCAATTCCTGTGCTCTCTTTCCCTCATCCAAAAATTTTTCCATTGTAAATAATAGGCAGTATTTAAAAGAGACTTAGCTGTTCCACAGCCTAACAGTCCTTTACTCCAAAACAATTATTCCTCTTCGTCTGTGATTGCCTCCTTTTCCTCCTTCTTAGGTTAAAGAGAAACTCCTTCACGCGTGGCGTCTTCCATTTGTGTGCCTAAACATCGACGAAAAATAGCAAACCTGAAAAGTAGTTAATCATAAATTTCGTAAACATTCTAAGTTTCTAGATCACATAAAGCACACTGGATTAAACTATAACGTTTCAGTCCAAACCTACCTCTTATCACTGCTGTCTAAGGGATTCAATGCATTCCCTCCATTAACGTCCATACAAGGACTGACTCGGATAGCGACCACCGTTCTCATTGGCAGCTTCTTGGACGGATTTTGTGAGCCAATAGTTTAGGAAAAGACCATCCAGGTTCTCCAACTTCTCTTCGAGACTTTGCACACGGTGGACATCATAACCTTTGGACACGCTTCCCGGATCAAGTATACAGAACTTTCACTCGCGTGCTTCTTGCCAAGTTCTGAAAAACTCAACGGCCCACCACTTGTCTTTGTACCGTGCACTTTTAGGCTTGGACTGTACAAGCCGAATCTTCTTCTTGCACACTTTTGGGCGGTGGAAACCGGCAAGATTCATCCTTAGCTAACCCCGTCCATTTTTCAGAACTAGCAGGACGCCACTGAATGCAGATTGTGACTACTTGAAATAAATAAAGCCCTGTCCACACGCATCCGGATATTTTTGAATCTGCAACTTTTTCTTTACGAATATGGCTACCGTCCACACGTATCCGGCGAATTCGACAGCGAATCCGAAAAAATAAAAGTCCCGTCCACACGTGTCGGGATATTTTTGAATCCGCAACTTTTTCTTTCCGGATTCAAAAATCCCCGTCCACACGTAGCGTATTCAAATTAAATTTGCCCGTCCACACGCATCCGATGGTATCTGGATTTACTTTAGTACCCAGGGTTCCTCTGCACTAAAATGTCTTCAGAGCATGCGCCATAGAGCGCGCGTTAGTGGCGGGAAATTTGCTTTGTTTGCTCTTGTTGTGCACATGTTGCCGCCATATTGGTTTATTGTTCGGTAAGAGACTGGACATGGTTTTTCTACGTCATGGGATTCGAAAATATCCGGATTCACCCGTCCACACGTTATCGGATTCGTTGCAGAGTTTTTTTTTTTTTTTTTCACTCTGGTGAGCGGATATAAAAATATCCGGATACGCTGTCGAATTCGCCGAATGCATGTGGACGGTAGCCGTATCCGGAAAGAAAAAGTTGCGGATTAAAAAATATCCGGATACGTGTGGAAGGGGTCTAAATCCGCTTTCCGCTTTTTGAATTTTAGAAAGTGATGACGTCATGTGAAAACGAGTTATTCATTCATCGTTTTAAACCCAAGTCTAACTGCATAACAGAATTTAGTGAACTAACGCATACCCCGTCAAGAAGATAAATTTCTTTTGGAAAAAATGGTTTTTACAGCCGTGCAAAGTATCTTAGTATAGTTACGTTACTATATGACGAGAGAAATTTCATAGACATTCTCAAGAATGAACAGCCAAATTAAAGTCAATGCCTACAGAAAATTGCTCAGTCAAACTTGCTCAAAAGCCATGCGACCTCACCGCATCAGTAAAAGAAAATACAATTTAAAAGGGATGCAATGTTCTTCTTCATCACTTTCGATGATAATAATGTACATGAAAAAATTACTCGATTCTTATTAGCCGAGAGCAGTGCAGTTTAAGTGTAAAACCAGTGTAACACCAGTGCAAATTGCACATCGTAATTCCAGATTATGATTAGATAGATAGATGGCCTTTATTTTAAAACGATGAGTATTAAAGCTACATGAGCTTGTGGGGTCGTTTACACTTAACTAATTACAAGTAAAACTAAAAAACTAAAAGCTATATGGACAAAACGTTTGAACTAAATTAGCGCTTACAAATATGAAATTGTGAATATAAATTTAAATATATACAAAGTCATCTTTTCTAAAATTACAAGTGGATGCAGACGTTATCTTAAAGCTAATTCATTAAAATTGGCTTGAGATTTAAGCTTTAGCCTGAGATCACGATAAGGAATGTTTTTTGTCAGGGCACCACAATTGTTGGTCACTGCATTCCACAGGATTGAGCCTCTAAACGCGACAGAGTCTTTCATGTAACGCGTGTTGAAGCGTGGAACAATTAGAGAAGCGCAAGTCCGGGTTGAATAGTTTGTGGCCCGTTTCTTAGAAATCAGGTCGATTAATGTGACAGGTAACCATCGTGGAAAGCTTTATGAAAACAGATAAAAATGGCTAATTTATAATAAACAAACAGAGTCGGCCATTGGCCCGTTGTAGAACATCAGCAGATGCCATGTCTTTCGGCAAATGAAAGATGAGTCTCGCAGCCCTGCAGTGAAGTCTTTCCAGGGACTGAAATAAGTCGGAATTGCGGCAAGATCCCCATATTATAAGACCATAGGTCACTGAAGGCAAGATGACCTTAAAGTAGAGATCCTGACGAATATTTCTAGGGAGAAATCTCGACTTCTTAAGTAATCCTAGTTTTTCAGCAAATGATTTTTTGATTTCCAGCATGTGCTGAGTCCAGGTCAGTTTCCCATCGACGGTCATTCCCAGTAATCGTGATTTCGATACCCATTCAATCGTAGAGTTTCCGATAAAGATCGGGGGAATGTTAACCGGGGGATTACTTCTAGAGATTAGCATGGCTTCACTTTTCCCTGGGTGGGGTGTTAATCTGTTAATGAGGCACCACTCGTTTAATTCACGAAGTGCAGAATTTAACTTGGCAGTACTTTTTTCTGCCGTGTCACTTATGCAGTAAACCGTTGTGTCGTCGGCAAACATCCGGAAGATACTGAGGACGGACGATCGTTCGTGAAAAGAGTGATTGACTGAAAGACAATAGGAAATTTTCTAAGACAACGAAATTTTCTAAGACAATGATATCTCGTAAAACGATGACGAAAATTTAATGCGGACACTTTGAAAAAGCTTTCTCGAATGAGAAAAAATGTCTTGAAGAAAGATCTTCCGGCACTTCCTCCAGGCGAATTTTTTCATGTTGATGTTATTCGGATGTCTTCAAAACACTTTGCCAGTAAGTGGTCAAGGTCAGCAGCCAATAAGTCCAAAACTTGTACTATGCTGCCCCCGTTTACCAAAGCTAATAGAGATTTAGGTACTGCCCCTAGCTTCTCAAGCCCGTAGCTTCTCAAGTCTAGCAGAGTAAAGCTTTGACAAAAAAGACAGCCTGAAATCTGTTTGCTTTGCATTATCCTCAATGTATGCAACTTACTCAGCCAAAGCAATGGCTTCTAGTAGTGATATTTTCTTCCTCGTTAGGTGAAATACTTCTTACTCGATTGTAAAGAGCAGTAAGACATCTTGGATGATAATATGAATCAATGGCAGGCATATCACCCGCTGCAAGTTTTGTTAAAAGCTTTCGGCCTTGCGGTTTTGTAGCGGCTAGTCTGACCTTGCTGTCGAGTGTAAGAGTTGCTGCACTGCGAAGACTTTCCCCAGTTTCATAACAAAAGAAACATGTTTCCTGAGATTCTTTTGCTACTTCTTTTAAGGGCATCCCTAGACTAGAGCGAGTTTTAACAGGACTCAATGCTTCAGAGCTTTCTACTGAGCTGACCTCGAGTTTCCTCTTCTAAGCCCTCTGCAGCTTAAGAGTGCTGCATTTGTTAAGCACGACTTGTGCCATTTTGCTTAATGACGTTTCAAAGTTTCTTCTATTCCGTTTCCTCATCGAGGTGTGACAGAGAGGCTTGAATTGGCAATTCACCAATCTCACGAATTGCAGTAGATTATCTGGCAAACTTTTGTACCCCGAGCCGTAGTTTTTCGTCGTTTTTTCACACAAAGCACAAAAATTCCAGTTCTGTTCTGCTCTTACCTGACCAGTTTCCATAATCCAAAATCCAAAACACTGCAAGTTCTTGTTCGAAAGCTAATATCAACTAGGCGTTACTTTCAAAATCAGCCAGGCGCTACCTCGAATATCAGCTAGGCGTGTTTACTGAGTGCTAATGTCAGCCAAACAATACTGCAAGCAACATGAAGTTCAGATTAAGAGGAAATTGACAAAATTACCCTTCTTAATTAAGACGCAGACTTTCTGTTTGGTTTGACGTAAATTAAGTGTTTAAGCAAAGAAGTTTAACAAAAATGAGCCTGCAGTTTCAAACCGCTGACCGCATACTAAAAACTACCAAAATATAAACTTAGGGAGCAAGATCCAGCTGAGGTCTTGCTTTTATATTAATCTATATCTTAAAAGCTACATTTGCTGAAATTTTCACACTTGTATCACTATTTGAACAAATCTATGATTTTTTTTGTCGCTTATCCCCCGGATTATAACGATACTGAGGGAAGATGAACTGATTCGGAAAGTCAATTTTTTTACCTAATTAGGGCAAAAATATGAAGGTACATCGGTAAATTACCAACGAGTTGGTGTTAACGACAGTGTCAACGAGGACGAAGGAAACAGTTCTAACCAGGAGAGACATTTCAGCGATATGTGTCTTCAACAAACGGGGGCAGCATAGTACAAGTTTTGGACTTATTGGCTGCTGACCTTGACCACTTACTGGCAAAGTGTTTTGAAGACATCCGAATAACATCAACATGAAAAAATTCGCCTGGAGGAAGTGCCGGAAGATCTTTCTTCAAGACATTTTTTCTCATTCGAGAAAGCTTTTTCAAAGTGTCCGCATTAAATTTTCGTCATCGTTTTACGAGATATCATTGTCTTAGAAAATTTCGTTGTCTTAGAAAATTTCCTATTGTCTTTCAGTCAATCACTCTTTTCACGAACGATCGTCCGTCCTCAGTATCTTCCGGATGTTTGCCGACGACACAACGGTTTACTGCATAAGTGACACGGCAGAAAAAAGTACTGCCAAGTTAAATTCTGCACTTCGTGAATTAAACGAGTGGTGCCTCATTAACAGATTAACACCCCACCCAGGGAAAAGTGAAGCCATGCTAATCTCTAGAAGTAATCCCCCGGTTAACATTCCCCCGATCTTTATCGGAAACTCTACGATTGAATGGGTATCGAAATCACGATTACTGGGAATGACCGTCGATGGGAAACTGACCTGGACTCAGCACATGCTGGAAATCAAAAAATCATTTGCTGAAAAACTAGGATTACTTAAGAAGTCGAGATTTCTCCCTAGAAATATTCGTCAGGATCTCTACTTTAAGGTCATCTTGCCTTCAGTGACCTATGGTCTTATAATATGGGGATCTTGCCGCAATTCCGACTTATTTCAGTCCCTGGAAAGACTTCACTGCAGGGCTGCGAGACTCATCTTTCATTTGCCGAAAGACATGGCATCTGCTGATGTTCTACAACGGGCCAATGGCCGACTCTGTTTGTTTATTATAAATTAGCCATTTTTATCTGTTTTCATAAAGCTTTCCACGATGGTTACCTGTCACATTAATCGACCTGATTTCTAAGAAACGGGCCACAAACTATTCAACCCGGACTTGCGCTTCTCTAATTGTTCCACGCTTCAACACGCGTTACATGAAAGACTCTGTCGCGTTTAGAGGCTCAATCCTGTGGAATGCAGTGACCAACAATTGTGGTGCCCTGACAAAAAACATTCCTTATCGTGATCTCAGGCTAAAGCTTAAATCTCAAGCCAATTTTAATGAATTAGCTTTAAGATAACGTCTGCATCCACTTGTAATTTTAGAAAAGATGACTTTGTATATATTTAAATTTATATTCACAATTTCATATTTGTAAGCGCTAATTTAGTTCAAACGTTTTGTCCATATAGCTTTTAGTTTTTTAGTTTTACTTGTAATTAGTTAAGTGTAAACGACCCCACAAGCTCATGTAGCTTTAATACTCATCGTTTTAAAATAAAGGCCATCTATCTATCTAATCATAATCTGGAATTACGATGTGCAATTTGCACTGGTGTTACACTGGTTTTACACTTAAACTGCACTGCTCTCGGCTAATAAGAATCGAGTAATTTTTTCATGTACATTATTATCATCGAAAGTGATGAAGAAGAACATTGCATCCCTTTTAAATTGTATTTTCTTTTACTGATGCGGTGAGGTCGCATGGCTTTTGAGCAAGTTTGACTGAGCAATTTTCTGTAGGCATTGACTTTAATTTGGCTGTTCATTCTTGAGAATGTCTATGAAATTTCTCTCGTCATATAGTAACGTAACTATACTAAGATACTTTGCACGGCTGTAAAAACCATTTTTTCCAAAAGAAATTTATCTTCTTGACGGGGTATGCGTTAGTTCACTAAATTCTGTTATGCAGTTAGACTTGGGTTTAAAACGATGAATGAATAACTCGTTTTCACATGACGTCATCACTTTCTAAAATTCAAAAAGCGGAAAGCGGATTTAGACCCCTTCCACACGTATCCGGATATTTTTTAATCCGCAACTTTTTCTTTCCGGATACGGCTACCGTCCACATGCATTCGGCGAATTCGACAGCGTATCCGGATATTTTTATATCCGCTCACCAGAGTGAAAAAAAAAAAAAAAACTCTGCAACGAATCCGATAACGTGTGGACGGGTGAATCCGGATATTTTCGAATCCCATGACGTAGAAAAACCATGTCCAGTCTCTTACCGAACAATAAACCAATATGGCGGCAACATGTGCACAACAAGAGCAAACAAAGCAAATTTCCCGCCACTAACGCGCGCTCTATGGCGCATGCTCTGAAGACATTTTAGTGCAGAGGAACCCTGGGTACTAAAGTAAATCCAGATACCATCGGATGCGTGTGGACGGGCAAATTTAATTTGAATACGCTACGTGTGGACGGGGATTTTTGAATCCGGAAAGAAAAAGTTGCGGATTCAAAAATATCCCGACACGTGTGGACGGGACTTTTATTTTTTCGGATTCGCTGTCGAATTCGCCGGATACGTGTGGACGGTAGCCATATTCGTAAAGAAAAAGTTGCAGATTCAAAAATATCCGGATGCGTGTGGACAGGGCTTTATTTATTTCAAGTAGTCACAATCTGCATTCAGTGGCGTCCTGCTAGTTCTGAAAAATGGACGGGGTTAGCTAAGGATGAATCTTGCCGGTTTCCACCGCCCAAAAGTGTGCAAGAAGAAGATTCGGCTTGTACAGTCCAAGCCTAAAAGTGCACGGTACAAAGACAAGTGGTGGGCCGTTGAGTTTTTCAGAACTTGGCAAGAAGCACGCGAGTGAAAGTTCTGTATACTTGATCCGGGAAGCGTGTCCAAAGGTTATGATGTCCACCGTGTGCAAAGTCTCGAAGAGAAGTTGGAGAACCTGGATGGTCTTTTCCTAAACTATTGGCTCACAAAATCCGTCCAAGAAGCTGCCAATGAGAACGGTGGTCGCTATCCGAGTCAGTCCTTGTATGGACGTTAATGGAGGGAATGCATTGAATCCCTTAGACAGCAGTGATAAGAGGTAGGTTTGGACTGAAACGTTATAGTTTAATCCAGTGTGCTTTATGTGATCTAGAAACTTAGAATGTTTACGAAATTTATGATTAACTACTTTTCAGGTTTGCTATTTTTCGTCGATGTTTAGGCACACAAATGGAAGACGCCACGCGTGAAGGAGTTTCTCTTTAACCTAAGAAGGAGGAAAAGGAGGCAATCACAGACGAAGAGGAATAATTGTTTTGGAGTAAAGGACTGTTAGGCTGTGGAACAGCTAAGTCTCTTTTAAATACTGCCTATTATTTACAATGGAAAAATTTTTGGATGAGGGAAAGAGAGCACAGGAATTGAGTTTAAAGAATTTCGAGTTAAGTCAAAACTTCATTAAATTTGAGGAGAATTTGTGCAAAAGCTTTCATGGGAGGTTGACTGATCTGAAACATGTCCCAAAGAGAATCAAACATATTTGTCGCAATGTCGGGGAAAAACACAACCTTTGTTTGATAGAAGTATATCGAATGTATACTGGTCTCGTAGAGTGCAAAGCCAAGGAAAGTGACTGTTTTGACTTGAGGGCAGCTAAACATAAATTTTCCTTTGAGAAAAGTCCAGTAAGAATTAACACGCTAAATGCAATCCTGCCATATCGTGCACAAGATGGCCTCTTAAATATTAAACTGACCCCCATGCCTCCTCGAGGAAATCTATGTGGCATTTTCTGTTGTTGAAAGTTTGCATAATCCTGTGGAGGTTTTTGCATTTGATTTCCTAAGTGTTGTGGCTGTCCTGGGAGGGCAGACTGTGCTATAACCTGTCTTCCCATTGACATGTTACCATAGTACTGCTGTGACTGCCGTTGCATAGCTCCTGCCTTCATACCTCCTTGTTGCATCATGTATGGCGCAAATGGCTGCTGGGAGGCCCCTTGCTGAGACTGCGGCTGTTGTTGTTACTGCTGTTGTTGTTGTGAGCCACCCATCATCATATAAGGAGGTTGCTATTGGGGAATTCCTGGCTGCTAAAATAAGATTATTCAGCAGTATATTAGTCTGAATACTAGTGTAGAATGTTAAGTGTTTCCTCCTTAGCTTGCCGAGTCAAAATTGCCTTCATGAGTATTTTGATTTACCATATACACTCTAGTTAATATCACACAGCTCTCAAACTACCAGCAACAAGATTGCTTCTGAAATTCGGAGTCCAAATAATAGAAACAGGTATTAAAGCCTGACAAAAATTGAGATAATACCAGAGTAAAGTTTGATTACTCATTTTGTTCCATCCTGTTTTATCCCATCCAAATATAATGTTTATGCAACCAACATTGTTGATTACCAATTGATTAATCAAACAATCGATTGCCTGCGGTGTGATATGGGTTTTAAGGGTGGTTTTCATAGCGCATAAGCACAAGCATAAGCTGGCATACGCAAAAGCAGTAAAATGTTGATAATTAGTACCTTTTGTTTTAGAAATTTCCAACAAAAGGCGCTCATTATCAACATCTTACTGTGTCTGCGTATGTCGGCTTATGCTTATGCTTATGCTTATGCGTTAGTGAAAACCAGCCTTTAGAACCCATGGACTAATGTCTCGAGATACACGCCTGCGCATTTTCTCGCACGCGCAAATAGTTTCAAAACGGCACACGCATGCAAATAACTATCTCGTTATTTTACGTGGCAGCTTTAAAACCCTGAAGAAGGCAGTATTGCCGAAACGTCGGTTGTTTTATACCGCTATTAAGCGTCTTTAAATAATATTTTAACCTTTACTTATTGTTTAAAAGACGCTACGCAGTTTCGTCAATTTTGTACATTTGAACTTCGCCGTTGTAATTTTCCGGATTTTCCTCTTTGTTGTATTTTCTTGCCGTGTTTGAGATTTTAGGCCAACCTTGCTACTGGTTTTGGAGTTTTCAATCTAGTTTCTTCACCGTTTTTATCCATTATGATTCACTGTTTATTGTATGTTCCGGATTACGAGCATGACGAGACGCAGCGGGGTCTATCTGGAAGTACCTTAAAGGAATGCGGGGTTGGTAGACCCGCATTCCTTACATATTTTTATGTTCCGCTGTCAGGGATTAACGAGTGCAAAGTAATAAGTGTCAAAATCCGCCGCCGCAGCTGTCAAAAATAATTTTTGTCACCGGAAGCGCAGGGACTGCCGCACGCGAAGACAAATCCGCATTATTTGGTCTTTGTAAAACTTAGCGCTACAAAGCCGCCAAATAAAACGAACGGGGAAGCCTTTGCCGCTCGTTTTCGCGGCTTCGTGCACGCGCGCTCAAATTGCTTAAACCGCCAAGCTAAGCAGGCTATAAAGCCTTTTGCATGCAGCGGGGACACTGAAAAAGTTTCTTTATTTAGATCCATGACTTTGAGCAGACAAAGCAGCAGACAAAGCTTAAGACGATCCACAATTACAGAAATGAATTACGTATATACGCTTCACCCATTTATTTCTGTTTCCCGCTCGAGGGGCTATCTTTCCCCTTTGTCAACTGTGGTCTCAATGTAAAATTAACGTTCGAGTGTATGATAGAGATAGCAGAAAGCGCATTTGCGACAAACCATTTAAAACTTCGTGCTCTTATGTAAGAACCTCGAGAAACGAACATTCTCTTTACAGTGCAAGAAACTCATTTATTCTTATTTATTTATTTATTTATTTATTCTTCCAATTCACTTTTCCGATTTTCTTTAAGTTCTATATCCACTTCCGTGAATGCCACTGTAAACCTTGGCGATAACTGAGCAGTCAAAATGAAAAACAGAAATTATTAAAGGCAACAGTGGCACGCTCCGACGAAACGTCTGGATGCCACTGTAAACCTTGGCGATATATAAAACTGAGCAGTTAAAATGAAAAACAGAAATTGTTAAAGGCAACAGTAGCACGCTCCGACGAAACGTCTGGATGCCACTGTAAACCTTGGCGATATATAAAACTGAGCAGTTAAAATGAAAAACAAAAATTATTAAAGGCAACAGACACGCTCCGACGAAACGTCTGGATGCCACTGTAAACCTTGGCGATATAAACTGAGCAGTTAAAATGAAAAACAGAAATTATTAAAGGCAACAGTGACACACTCCGACGAAACGTCTGGATGCCACTGTAAACCTTGGCGATATAAACTGAGCAGTTAAAATGAAAAACAGAAATTATTAAAGGCAACAGTGACACGCTCCGACGAAACGTCTGGATGTCACTGTAAACCTTGGCGATAACTGAGCAGTTAAAAGGAAAAACAGAAATTATTAAAGGCAGCACTGGCACGCTCCGACGAAACGTCTGGATGCCACTGTAAACCTTGGTGATAACTGAGCAGTTAAAATGAAAAACAGAAATTATTAAAGGCAACAGTGGCACGCTCCGACGACACCTCTGGATGCCATTGTAAACCTTGGTGATAACTGAGCAGTTAAAATTAAAAACGGAAATTGTTAGCTCAGTGAATTTCTGCGGAACATTTCGACGAGTATCTGAATGCTGGGGAAAAGCACGGGCCTAAAACTTGGAGAAGTGTCTTATTTTTTTAGCTTCTACAACATCACAACTTCTGAGCTTCTTCCACTGGATTGTTTTCGATTTTTTTTTTAATTTCGTGGCAGTGAAACGATCTATTTTTGTTCTTTGGTCTCCCGTGTCCCCCGTGGGTAAGGAGGAGGGGACGGCTGACATTCTCAGATAACAGTAGTCTTTGTTTTGCCGGTTCTTTGTGTGATGCAAGGAGGAGAAAATAAATAAAAGCACGCAACGTTTCGAAAGGCTTTTATAGCAAAAGCCAGGGACTCGAAAGTCGGATTGCTTGAAAATATACGATAAACGCGATTTTAAGACTTTCTTTTATCCAACTGACTGAAATTTTAAGCAAACAACAAACTATGAAAGCTTACTTACCTTTTTGCCGTTGCTTCATGGCGGTGTTTGTAAAAAGCAACCGGTATCTTCATCCACATTTTGTGAGAGCACAACTCATGAAGTAGTTGGCATATCCAAACGGCGATTCGCTGTGGCTTTTGCAACAGGGGTCGAAATCCCTGCCACGTGAGTGAGCGCCCCATCGGTTTGTTGTTGTTATGGTATTTTTTAATATTGACTCAATCGATCAAAACACTGTGATCAAGGCCACTTAGTAGCCTCTTAACCTCTTAAATGCATTCTCGTTAAATACACCAGAATCTGAAAAATGCTGAAGAAATGTCGCAAACGACGAAACCACGATTTCATCTTCTGAGAAAGCCTTCCCTTGAAACGCGGCACCATCAACTGTGCGGAGAGTGCTGCGCTTTACCCTCACGACATCGTCTGGAAAGCGCGCCGGTAACTTATTACGAGAAAAATAATCATTTTGCCGCACTCTCGTCACAAGCTTTTCTATTAAGAACTTACCACGTTTTGTTAGGATCTAACAACTGAGCACTTTCGACCCAAGCTAGAGAAGAGCAAACATCCCGGCCTTGGAGACATTTAACCGCGCGAATTTCACTGATTTGACCTTCGACTAATTGTTCTCAAGTTACCGTGAGATATGTACGTGGGTCATGAGATACATCAGGCGTCTATCTTTCATTTGATCTAGTATGTTAGTCCTATTTTAATCCTAATTGATTCCGGTAATCTCTCTGTTGACAGAAATTTAATCACGTCGTAAACCGCAACCTAATTAATTCGGAAATCGAGTACTTCCAGTTCAGACCTACTTGCGTCTCATCATGTTAGTTCATTAAATAGTTGGTAAATTTGGAGTCTGAGCCTACAACTCGCTGAATATAATTCCCAACAGAGGAAGTCCGGAAAATCTTTCTTGAAGCCATTTTTTCTCATTCAAAGCCTCTGCACAAAATTTTACACGTCATTTTACCAGATATCATAGTTTTGTAAAATTTCCTTTTGTTTTTCACTCAATCATGATCCAGAATTACGATGTGTAATTTACACTGGTGTTACACTTTTTGCACTGGTGTTACATTCGAACTGCACTGCCCTCAGGCAATCAGAATCGAGTAAATTTTTTTCATTGATATTATTATTCATGGCACAGTCAAAGTGTGATTATCTGGACATGTTGGGACTTGGAAAATAGTTCGGATAATCGAGGGTCCAGATAATCGAAAATATATCTATCACTGAAGAACAGAGCTGATTAAATTAAGAAAGCAACATTTCACTGAGAGACAACACTTTTGCTAATCTTTTAGAAAACAAGTTGGCCTACATCTTCACTGTTCGTTCTGAATACCAGTGCACATTAGCATTAGCAGTTAAACGTAATGAAAAATGTTCTTACGTTGGCCTAAAATGTTGCTTTTGACTGCACTTTTCAATGCTATAGTTTTAATCAAACACGGCTATGAATCTTGATCATGACAAATAAATATTCATGACAAAATTGGGACTAGAGAAAAAGTCTGGATAACGGTAATTGAGAAATCCGGATAGTCGCGGAACAGATAATCGAGGTTTGACTGTATCTTTTACTGAGAGTATTATTTCCACTGTAAAAGGCTTTATTTCTTTCAACTTTTCTTATCTTGCTTTGTTTTCCTGACAAAACACTAAGGCTGCTTCAAGTCAATCCTGTGCTGGTTCATGTGCACAACAAGTCAGGTACTCAGGACTTTTGTTAGTTCAATCACTGTATTATGGCTGCTGATCGTGCAGTGTTAATGGCTTCAAGATTAAACCCATATTGCCATAAATGCAGAATCTGCAACAACAACAATACTTTACTTACCCACGCTATATCTAAAAGTGATAAATTGACAAATGGTACACACCATAGCGTGTACTTTTGAGTTATGGATGCACATGGGAAGTTGCAAAGCACAAAAGAAGCACACAAGGCGATAACCGAGTGCGACTCTAGCTTCTTGAGTGCTTAGCAAACCTCCCAAGTGCATCCATAACTCAATAGTGCACGCTATGGCGTTTACCATTTATTTTAAAACATAACATTGAGACATGGGAACAACAGAAGACCTTTTATTGAACGACATCGCAAAGCGCACACTTTGCTTTAGTTATTGAGTACGTCAGCAGCGTACACCCATGGGCAAATAGTAGATGCTGAATTAACCAATCAGAGCACGCACTTTCCTTTAGTTATGTTATAAAACTCGTTAAAACATGTCCGTGAAACGAACAATGTTAAAAAGAAGAGAAACAATTTAAAAATATATACCATTCTTGAATCTATCTAAAAACTTGCTTCTTTAAAAGACAATTAAAAGCATAAATATCCTTGGTATTTCAAACATATGTAGGTACAAACGAATTCCAAAGTTTTGCTGACAAAAATGAGAATGACCTATGGGTAGCATTAATAATGTCCCCCACCCTTTTAAATTATAATTACAGATTTAAATCTTAAAAAATTGTTCTATGTATCTTGCTTGACATCAACCTCACCTTCTTGAAGAGGTTTCATTAACATTTAGCAGGAGGGTAAGTGGCTTTCACAGGCGGGCAAAACATTTTCAACTCGAATCTCTTTATGATTCAGGCAGGTATAACCATCCTTAAAACTTGTCGATTTGCCTGGTTTTCAGCACTTAATGAAAATCCTATCGTTGTGGAATGATGACCCTTTTCAATTGAATCTTGGAAGGTAACTAAATATATTTATTTAGGCAAAGTTAAACAAGAGCCAATACGGCAAGCAGTCACCCCCATTTGCGTACGTGGCCTGAGGGGTGACCTCACAGCTTGCAGCTTGCCTCGTGGCCTGTTTACATTTTGTCGCTTTGCAGCTGCTCTTTGTGGATTATCCACTTACCGAGCTATATTTGCACATTACTGACTGCCATGGGTTGCTAACTTTTGGCAGATTATTGCAGATTCTTGCTCTCCGCCCTCCCCCCTTCTGGCTCATGGTCTTAGGTAAGTATTGAGCTACAGGGAAGGGAAGGGAAGTAGTTTTCCACTGAACTCATTTCAGTGTGATCGTGCCAGGTGGCAGTTGCCTGCAGGGGTGAATCCCACTCACAGTGTTGCCATGGATGCCTCCCTGCTGTGCCTGAAGTGTTCAAGTCCCCTGCCAACCTATAAGGCACCAGTTCCCAAGCTCATCTACTGGCGACAACTTCAAAGATATTTATTTAGTCCATCAAATAGAAAGATCCCTTCAATTTATGGAAGGACCACAGGGGCTCAATACTCTGATTAAGACGGGAGGATCCAAAAATGAGCAAACTTCAGTGCCACAATCACTACTAGACAGTGTCCATATTCTGAAAACCTTTAGTTTGTTTCATTACGAAAAACTTAGTGGTATACTGAGTGGTAAAAAATTCACTGTTTTTAAATCTGTTGGTGTATGATCAAAGTTTTGGATAGTCTTTGGCTATCTTCGTCAATCTTTGAAGAAACGTTTGGAAATGTTTTTGTGGCCTCTGGAAAACTTTTGGAAGATCTTCTGAAAGTGGTCAAGGAAGTCTTGGAAAAATTATTAACAACCTTCTCACTAGTATGATTATGTATTATGGGGGATTTGATATTAAAAAAAAAGCAAACAAACTACTGTGATAATGTTTCATCGTATGAAGAACTCTTGCAAAGAGCGAGCCTGCCTACACTAAACACGCGAAGACTACAGGACATAGCAATCATGATGTTTAAAGTCAAAAACGGTTTGGCGCCCTCGTATATCACGGACTTATTCGTTGTCTCTAGTACTCATTATAATTTAAGAAACTCAGACTTCATAATACCAAGATTCAGGACAGTTGCATACGGTAAACACAGCCTGTCGTACCTAGGCCCTGTCCTATGGTCAAAACTTGAAAAATCTATTCGGATGTCTGACTCACTGGAAATTTTTAAAAAACGAATAAAACAAGTTATTTTTTATAGCCTACTGGACATTGAATGTAAACACTGTTTCTTATGCAATAATTAACCAATCATTTTAAACATGTAAATACAAATACATACATATAAATTTCATATCTTGTAGTTTTTAAAGTAATTTTAACACTAGGTAATTTAGGTGTCCCCAATTAGCGCACGTTGTACGCTAGAGATTTTGACACGTTAATAAAGTTCTTATCTTATTATTATTAACAAAACACAAAAGTTGCAGTCATTGTTATTCAGGTGAAATAAATGAGGCAACAAGTAGAGTTAGTGGCAATCAAACCGTTGAACTAGCAAGAGTCTCTTCACTGAAGAAGGTAGCTGATATATCGGATTCCCGCATGGCAATCATGTAAAGCAGTTGTAATTAGTTTTAGTTTTTAACTTAAGCTTAACTGATGATTTTCCGTGTTTAAATAAAGATTTACGTACGTACATACATACTGAATGTCTACTGTACAAAAACTAGCACAACATTGACATGATGCAGCTATTTTGTTTTGACAGGAATAATACTAAGAGTGAAGAGTAAAGAGAAGAACAGCATTTTTTGCATTGTACAGAGAAGAATACATTGCTAATGAAAATAAAAAAGAAAGTACATCTGATTTGTAATTGAAAAAAACATTATTCTACTCGCTTCTGGAATAATACACTTGTACTCGATACTTTGGGATGTCAAAAAATGCCTTGAAAATATTTATTTTTTACTTCCCTTTGCTCCCAGAGGAGCCTAAAGGAATGAGTTACTGTAAAAAATATTTTGAATATCTTCCACATTAAATATTATTGTACTATTTTAACTACTTCTGTATTGTGCAAGAACTTTTTTTTTCACTTTAACAAATATTTTTAAGTGGCAACAAAACTTGTTGCTACTCAAAAAATATAGTATATAAAAATATTTTCTCACTGCCTTATTCTAAAACTGTTAGCTGTGCTAAGAAAATAGGCACTTCGTACAAATTGATATATCTGACAAAAAAATAACAAACACATATATGTTTGTACAATGAACCACAGTTTTGCACTCCGGTAATAGCCAGTCCAGCCAAAGAAAAATAAACAATTTCTAAGAGTAGAGAAAGGCTATTAGAGAAATGACTACGACTACAACAAAAATTTGGAAAGATGACTGTTGTACAGTGATGTAAAATTCCCTCAAAACAATAACACTACTTTAGAGAAAGAATTTAATTTGATTTGCAGAATTTAAGAAATTTAAAGTGACCAAAATGTTAAAATCTTGTAGCTGAGAGTGAATTACTATTACATTCACCATCTAAGAAATGAAAACAAATCTGAGGCAAGACTCGTCTGACAATCACTTGATGGCCAACAACTGGCGACAAGAAGGGGTTTCCTCTTATCTAGCTTGACCCTAGTGACAGTCTCACCAGGGGCAGCAAGGTGAGACTTGTCCCAGATTGAAAAACCCACAAGGCATACCTAGAAAACTTTGAAACTTAACATATCGTTAAAATTCTTGTCATGAGAATAAACGACCCATTTGGAAGTAACATTTACCTAAGCAATGCTGGGTATAAGGTAGACATTGAACTTATTTAACACGGCCCAAGTGTAAAACGTTGGTCTTCATGATCTGCAAGGCAACTAAGACCATGCAAACCAAAGGAGACTTGGGTAACATAGTGCTTAAAATTTCAATGACAATATTACTGAAGGAATATTAATGAACAAGTGCTCTTAATCTTTATGAGCAAGGATAAAACTGTACATGATTGATGTATAAAACTGGTTAAATTATGTATGTAATACGGCATATTTCGAACAATGTTCATCATCAGAGAGATCAACTCTGATATGCCTACCTATATATAAACAGAACAAATGCTGGAAAAAATCAAATGCTCCTAGGGGAATTCGAACCCGCGATACCCCAATCTCATGAGAGCACCTTTTATGAGATCGGGGTGAGATCGGGGTTTCGTGGTTAAATTATGTTGCCAAAGACTAGTAGTATAGAAAAAGGGGGATACTGGCGCAAGGCGTGACGAAAGCCTGTAGGGATAGAAACACAGCTAAAACAGAGCGCGACCAGCATAAAATCAGCACTAAACTAACTGTGTACATAGATGATCAGACTGTATATCAATGATTGTAATTAGTACGCGCTGAAGTTGGCGGCGATGAGATTTTGCGCGCAAGCGCAATCTCACACGCGAGGCCGGGGCCAACCTTTGCGCTAAGTGTAATTTAATTATTTGTGTATATGTTTAGATTTACATGGTGATTTGGGGTACTGGCGCAGAGCGTGACCACAGTAGAATCAGCATAGAATCAGCGTAGGAATAGCGTAGAAATAGCGTAGAAAATTGAACAAAAAATGAAAAAAATAATCGAGCGTAGAAATGGCGTAGAAATAGCGTAGAAATAGCGTAGAAAATTGGAGACTGTATAAT